>RJWH01004696.1:0-68745 GCA_004363575.1 Solenodon paradoxus
CGACACGCAGGCACTCACACTCCCCCTGCCCGACTGGCCGACCTGATCCTCTTGTTCCCTCCGAGGGGGGTCTCCACGGCCAAGTCCCCGCACCCGGCTGGATAATGCTCCGCGGAGTCTCGCCGGCTCTCCAGGTCGCGCCCACGTCCCCTCGGTGGGTCCAGGGACCGCGGCTTCGCCGACGCGCTGCCGGTCGGGTCCGGCTGGCCCGCAGCGCGGTCCCCAGGCGGGCGGCCCGGCCCGCACGGCGCTCCCACCCCGCGGCACCGCCTCCTGGCTGCGAGCCCCGCTCCCCAGCGCCGCGGCACCGCGCTCCGACCGCCCTCCTCCCGCGCTCCCGCCCCTCCTCCCCGGCCCTCCTCCTCCCTCCCGGCCGGCGGCAGGCGGGGCGCACCGCAGGCCCAGCCGCCGCCACCCTCGGTGCGCCGCGCACCCCGCTCGCGCTCTTTCACCCAGCGCTGGCGATCAGCCGCGCGGAGCGCGGGCGCCTGGTTCTCAGCCTGGCACTGGCAGCCACACGCTCCCCGGGCGACCCATCACACCCCCCACACGCACGCCTTCCCCGGGAAACACCCGCCGGCCACCGCACCGCGCGCGCTCACGCACACTCGTGTGCGCGCACACACGCGCCGCCTATTCGAGGATGCCCCACCCCGCAAGAAGAACCACTACGTGTTTAATAAGCCCCTAGCACGAGTATGGGAGGCTCTCACCACAGCTCTGTGGGCGTCCCATTGCACAGATAGGAAAATTAAGGCTCCAAAAAGTAATGAGTTTGCCCAAGATTCCACACCTTGGTAAAGACTTGAACTCAGTCTCTCTGCCGCCCTCTTCACCACCTGGCGATTTTCAAGTTTTACTGCTACACGTTTGAACCCGCCACACTTCACAGGTGACTTGCCAACTGTCAATCATATGCGACTTTTTTTTTTTTTTTTTTTTTTTTTTGGTGCTAAACCTGGGCTCTCAAAAAACACTTCAGAGCTTCCGAAAGGTCTGCCAGAGAGAATGGTTGGGAGGGGTGGTTTACCGCTTGTTTCCAACAAGGGGTGAAAGAACAGGGGCATCAAAGGAAGAATGTTCAGCCTGAGAAATACAGCAGAGACCCCCAACCCGGCAAAGGCTGCCACCTGTTGAAGACAGCTGAACAGGGCTGCCTCTGTGGATACTTCATGGACCTGGTTCTGCTGTTGCGGTGTCCTTTTTAAGAAGTACCAGCTCATCTCTGTAGTCTTAAGCCCTTGCAGACTTCCTTCCCAAATACTAGTATTTCAAAGTATCGGAACAACATAAACACAGGAGGTTTCCGGAGTCACATAAACCTGTCCCTCAAAATCCAGACATCCTACTGTGTGCCAAGCATCATGCTGGATGACTTACAGTCTCACTAATTCCTCATCACCAATCGCAGAGAGAGAAAAAGTAGCATCACTGTGTTACTGACTTGGATGTGACCCTGACCCTCCTTTCCATCTATCCTTTCCTTGCTGCTCTGAATGATGGAGGTGCTAATGCGTTACCTAGGCCAGGTTCTGTCTCATGTACACAGAGCTAGCATAGCACAGTGCCCGTTGAAGGTGCTCAATGAAAACTTGATCAGTGAGTAACTAGGCCTGACCATACATACCGTTTTCAATGCGGCAGTACCCAACCGTCTCCTCATTTTAATATCAATGCCAATTTTGTTCCATTCTTAATAAACCAGAGCCATCTTTAAGTGGGACAAAAGGGGCAGTGTAGTTGCCCTGGGCTCAGTCTGTTGAAGGGGCCCAAAAGCAGCTGCCCCTTTTGCCCTGTGTTAGCTGGTGCCGATTGCTGGCGGCAACCCTATTGCTTGCTGTTCCTGCCGCCCGCCCCTCCCACCACAATGAGGAAACCCGAGCCTTGGGAAGGGGATTCCCCGCACCCCATTTCTTCAAGGGGAGCAGAACACTGCATCATGGTTGAGCCCCAGGCGCTACAATGGGGGCTGTATCTCTGGCACCGGGCATTTCCTTGCACCGCCCTGGCCGTTTGTATGAAGTCCTGCCCGACCACATGTGGTTTCCATGGGATCACCCATAAACATCACATACTTTTGTTGCGGGCCTGGCTGCTCTGCTCCCGCTTGGATTGCTCCACCCCTTTCCCTTCCCTTAGTCGGCAGCACATAATCTGGTCCCGTTTTTGCCATCCCAATGTTCCATTTTTGTCTCAAGGAAATATGGTCAGCCTATGAATAATGAATGAATGATTCTAAAGACCCATGTGGGTAATGGGTTACATTTCAGAAAGGCATCCAGGACTTACATTTTTATCACAGAATATCCCCCCAATTGATGTAAGATAAAATCAGGCCACCGACTTAGTCCAGGGACTGTCAGCAATGGAATCTGGCTTACTCTGGGTTGCTAAATAAGACATTGTAAAGGGCATTCTCTGGATGCAGCCTTGGGGATCACTATAAAAATTCTCCTCTACTAGGACCCCTCTTTCAGTCCTGGGAGCTACCTGAAGGCTGCATACTGGAATCCAGCCTCGAATTTTCTCTCAGACACTCAATATAAGTTATCCCACTAGAGACATTTTCCTTGAATTCTCCTCATAGAAAGGCTCATTTCCTGCTAATCATGTTCACTTAAAGACTTCTAAATGGAAAGACAAAAATAAATACACCCCAGCACATTAAAATTAGCAGTCCTCTATGACCAAGTAGGGTTATTCCCAGGAATGATAAATTTTAAAAGATATTGAAAAAGGAAACTTGGGTTCTGGTTTAAGATAGTAATTGAATGCATACATCTCATTTTATTCTTTCCCCAAACCCTGCTAAAACTTCAATAAAGAGATTTTTAAATCAAGAGATAAACCTACAAGAATGGAGAAAACAGGAAAAGAGGCAGCAGCCACAAAGTTTTGAAGCAGGAAGGCAGATGGCCATGTGGTTACTGACCTACCAGCCCTGAGGAAGATGACATCTCAACTGGCAGAGGGGAAACGTCACGCCAACTTGATCTGCACTGCAGGGACCTCAGGCAGCACAGAAACGGGCACTCCAAGGACCTGGGCCTGTGGGAGAGGTTGCTAAAATAAGGACCAGGATGAGCAGCAGCTGGAGCCCTAGATTTCATCCCAACTCCAAGCGACTGGGCAACAATCCTTCCCCTCCGCCAGCCAGAACATGGAGGGTTTTCCTCTGAAGAAGGAATGATAGAGGGTATCTGGATTGGAGAGGCTTCAAGGAGTTGTCAAAGGAGATACCACACAGGAAATACTGGAAAAAAGGAGATTAAGTAGCCTGAATGTGGAGACCTTGAGACTTCTCTCACCATCAGGTTCCCAAAGTACTGGAAGCAGGACCGTTGGCCTGTAGGCAAGAGACAGGAAGACTCTACTCTAGGGTATTTCACCAGGCCAAGAGGCAAGACCTGAAGATAATGACATAAGGGTTTCCCCCAAAGAATCAGCAGCCAGATCACCCTGTAGAGGCAAACCCAACCTGTGACCTGAGTTCCTGACTAGCCTCCTTCCCACCCACTGAAACTTTAATCATGGCCAAGGATTACCAGACACCTAGGAAATCCTCTAATGCAGAGAGAGAGAGAGAGAGAAGGGGGGGGAGGAGGCGCCCTGGTGGCCTAGCAGTTTAGTTCACTGGAGATGTAGTCCACATACAGCTCCTGGGTTGCAGACCTGAGGCTGGAGGTAACAACCAAGATGAACAACTGAAGAAAAACAAAGTGATTCTCTTCCTACCTGCCTACCTATTTGCCTTCATTCTTGCTTGCAGCTTTTCTTAAAAAGGAGAGAGAAAAAATAAATGATCAGAAAAAGTAACTTGGAAGAAACAGGTTTTACAGGAAGAAAAAAGTGTCGTGAGATCATTGCTAATATCCTTGGAGAGATCAGAGAAGATACAGAGTCCATGAAACCAGAACAAGATGCTATGCAAAAGAGCATCCAGAGACCAATAAGAGCAGCAATGAAGTCTTGGAGAATAAAATCGTGACAGCAGAAACCAAAGCATCAATAGAAAGATAGGAGAACGAAGTTGATGAAATCTCCCTAGGAAGTGAAGCAAATATACTAAGAGGTCGAAAATGTAAGAGAGAAAAGATAGGAACATTAGAGGACAGGGGTACCACATCTAAATAATAGTTTTAAAAAAGAAAAAAAATCAGAAAATGGAAGGGAAGTAATAATCAATGAACTAATTTAAGGAAATTTTCCAGAGCAAAAGAACATAAATTGCCATGAGGGTGAGTCCACCCACTCTCTAGCACTGTAGATGAAAATAAAACCACTCCAAAGAAAATGAATGAGAAGAGTGTGGAAACTTCTAAAAAAGGAAAAAAAAAATCACAGGTAATGTACAAAGGGATTAGATATCAGAAAGCTTTTGAAGTTCTCTGCAGCAGCATGAGTTCAAAGCAAGGCTTTCAAAATTCTGAAGAACACTGACTTTTCAGTCTAGTATGACATAAAAGATATATTTTGAAGAGAGAGGAGGAAACGCATTGTCTATTTATTTTAGTTATATTTATTTGTTCACACTCGTTGTTTCCCCCTGGACCTGGGACTTGAACCCAGGGGCACGTGGCTTGTTCCTTCAGCGGCAATTGAGCTAACCACTGCTCCACCAGGGGGCGCCAACATACAAGATTTCAAAGTTGGTTGTTTTTTCTTTTACGAACATAAGCTCTGAACATTTAATAGTTTTGGACTATGGTTGCTTGAGGAGAGAATTCAGGTGTGAGAAGAAGAGAAAAACATTGTATTATTTATCCCCTCTTCTATTTCTTTTCTTTTTGTGAAGGAAATAATATATATCCAAATAATGGGTTAGTAAAGACTTTCAAAAAGCACAACAAAGTTTTCCATATTTCCTGGAAAAGCTCCATGAGAAAGTACTCCACCAAAACCAGAAAGCAGACCGAGGAAGCAGAAAACATGGGATGCAGGACGCAGGAGAGCCATAGCAGACAAGAGATGCTTCCCCCTTGGAAGAAGTGGTGGAGATCTCAGGATGTCAGCTGTGCCCCAAGCTAGCGGCCACCTGTTCAGACGGGAGCAGTGAGACTAACTCAGGAGGCAGACAAGTGGACGACTGTCTTCACTGAACTACATGCCAGGGTACCATCATTGGAATCTCAGGTCAAAAGTCTAGGTGAGCCTGTGCCAATTCTTATTTGTACTTGCCTTGCCTTGGCCAAGTCCTCCCCTCCATGCTCTGCTGCCTGATCAGGAAGGGTTCATGTCTACCTGCCCCTGCTAAGAGAGAGGAATGAGCATGGAAGCACAGGGCACAGAGCAGTGCACTGCCCTGGACACAGTCCACCCCGATGTCAAAGGTCTGGTCATTGTCACGGACCTCATTGCAGTGTGTTTCCCAGGATTCCCTCCTGACCTCACCCAATGACACTCTCCAAAAATGTTTTTGGAAACACTTAGGAAAGCCAAAGCCACACCAAGACTCTGCTCAGCATCTCTTCTTAGGATTCTTCACCTAGGACCAGGTCATCCTTCCCTGGCACAGTAAGGGTTGAACACTGTTTAGGAAATACACAGCTGTGGTGAAACAGCAAACAACAGTGTGGGAAGAAGTAACCTTCCCTGGGGCAGATGAAGCAAGGAGGAGGTGGTGTGATGGGGCAGGGGAGCCCAGGGGCTTCTAAGATACTGATCCTGTTCTGTTTCTGAGCCTATTGGTGGATGCATGAGTGTTCGTTTATTTTTAAAAGAATATACATATGTGTATGTACTCTGTAAAACATGTACTATCATGTATTCTTCTGAAGGTATGATACATTTTTAATAAAAATTTAAGTGCATTAAACAATTTATTACATCAAGAGGCCAACTAAAAACATATGCTCATTTAATAGATAGTCAATAGGTTTATTTGAAGTTTAATAATCAAAGGATATCTCTTATATGATAAAAAAATATTCTATTTCAAAAGAACAATGAATACTATACTTAACCGTGAATTGCAAGAGGAATTCCCATTAGAACTGGAGATGTTGGTGCGCTCTGGTGGAGTAGTGGTTGGGTGCAGTTCGCATACATCTCAAGGTCCTGGGTTTGAGCCTGGGTGCTGGGAGAAGAACCAAGGTGGAGAAGAACCAAGATGAACAACTAGATGAAATAAATAATATATTTCTTCCTTCTTTCTCTTCCTGCCTGTCTCTGTTGGTCTTCATTCCTGCCAGTACCTTTCCATTAAAAAGAAACAAAAGAAAGAAAGAACTGGAGATCATTATCAATGCTGACATTTAAGTTTGTTTTCCCAGATACGGTCAATGCGAAATGACAAGAAAAAGGAGGGGAAAGATGAGAAAAAGAGAAAGAAGTAATCATTAAGTATGAAATACTGGGAAAAGTAAAAAGCCAAAGTAGCATTATATTGTGAAACACCTAGGAAATAAGTTAAATATCACCATCAATAGCTTTTTTATGTAAGAGGTGAGCCTTCCTTCACCCTCCTTCCTTTCCTTTCTGCCCTTCCTCCGCTGGATAAGACTCCGGAGGTCTGGGGGAGCAGGCCCCAGGAGAGGGCCCAGGGCCCTAGGCCTGAACCTCCTCCTGTGTTCACAGCAGAGACCTCGAGGAACATGAAGTACACATCTCCCCAGGGACCACCATGTATCTCAGGTCACTCATCCCAACAGAAAAACAAGGATTCCTCCACAATGTACACAATTCAACAGACCAAAGAGAGTAAATTTACTTCTAGGACAACTGCCCTTGATGATGTCTTATGTGCCAAGAAGCTGCTCGTTAGTGTCATTGCTGCAGCTGACACAATCCATGAGCCTGTTCCCAGCTGCTCCAAGGACTGACACAGAGAGAAGACCACTGTCTATGAACCAGACGGGGGGCCCATTGGCACCTTGATCTTAGACCTCCCTGCCTCCAAAACTGTGAGAAATTAATTTCTCTCGTTTGGAAATCACCCAGTCTATGGGATTCTGTTATAACAGCCCAAGTGAACACATAGAATCTCTCTCTCTCTCTCTCTCTCTCTCTCTCTCTCTCTCTCTCTCTCTCTCTCTCTCTCTCTCTCTCTCTCTCTTTCTGTCTCTGTCTCTCCATCTCTCTCTCATATGTGTATATGTATACATGTAAGTAGTATAAAATAAAATTATTTGAGAGATAAAACTAGTGGTATTTCAGTGAAGGACCCCAGATCCCACAAGGAAGAGACTCCGTAGTATAAGAAGAAAGTAATTGGCAGAATGAAAACCCAACTTAAAGTGCAAGACAAATCCAAAGACATTCTAGTACAGGTACCAATGGGGAAAAATCCAGCTACAGAGAATATTGAGAATATTCTCAATATTGAGATACCACAACATGCCAAAGGAAAGAAGTCTTAAAAAAAAAAAAAGAAAAGAAAAGTCTTGGTCCCAACATGCCTTATGGGAAGAAGAAAAACCTTTCCAGACTTGGCGACCCTGAAAGCTGCAGAACCTAAGCCCTAACCAAAGCTAGGGTTAGAATCTAAGAATCAAAGAGGTAGAAAAATAAAGTTTTCATCGGGAGGGGAAAAAACCTATGACAGACTCACAAAGTCAGAGGTCAAAAGCTCCCCACATGCAATAACCCTCAAAACCCAAAGTGCCCCAGTTGACCTAGAATCAATGAGTACAGAGAAAAGGAAAGGGAAGAGGAAGGAAGGGAAAGGAATAAGAAAGGTCAGACCTACCCGAAGAGTTCTTAAAAATATCTGAGTTCTTTCACAAAGGAAATTAAAAACCTAGATATTGAAAATTATAAGAAATTGATAAGATGAATAAAAGACACAAATATGTGGAAGAATATTCCATGCTCATGGATTAAAAGAATTAATAACGTTAAAATGGTCATCTTACCCAAAGCAATATACAGATTTAAAGCAATTCTTATTAAAATTCCAGAGACATTTTTAAAAGAAATTATACGAACAATATGAAAGTTTGTTTACACCACAAAAGACCTTGAATAGCCAAAGCTGTCCTCAGAAAAAAGAATAGAGGAATTACTTTCCCCAACTTCAAACTATGCTACAGAGTGATTATTATCAAAACAATATGGTTTTGGAAAAGAAACAGGCAAACAGACCAGTGGAATAAAGTAGAGAGCACAGAAACAAGACCACACTTACAGAGGAAGCTTAGATATGACAAAGGGGCCAAAAACAGACAACGGAGGAAGAAAAGTCTATCCAAAAGTGGTGCTGGGAAAACTGGATAGACATCCGCAAAAAAAATGAAGGCAGATTACTCGTGAGTAGTACACCAAAAAATATACATGATTATTAACTCAAAATGGATCCAAGACTTTGATATGAACCTAAAACCATAAAATACATAGGAAAAAAATGTAGGAAAAATGCTCCATGACAACACCTCAGAGATGTCTTTGAGAAAGTGACAACTACAGGAAAGGAAAGGAACATAAACCTAAGGAATTGGGACCACATCAAACTAAAAGGTTTCTCTGGTGTTCCCTTGTGGAGGAGTGGTTAGGTTAATCACCTCCGAAGAAGCCAGGCCACATATCCCTGGGTTCAAGTTCTGGGTTTGGGGGGAAAACACCTGTGCGAACAATTAAAATAAAGATGTTTCCTTCTCCTCTCTCTTCCTTCCTGCCTGCCTGCTCACCTTCATTCCTGTCCATACCTCTCCTTAAAAAGAATAAGAAAAGTTTCTCTACAGTCAGGGAAACCACCACTAAAGCAAAAAGACAGCCCACTGATGGGAGAAGACATTGCACAACACATGTCAGACACGAGCTTAATCTCCAAAACATATAAAGAGCACGTCCAATTTAAGAATAAAAAAACAAATGACACACTCAAAAAAAGGTGGGGGCAGGGGCAGAAGACCTGAAAAGACAACTTTCTAGAGAAGACACGCAGAGGCCTTACAGACACAGGAAAAAATGTTCTGCATCACTCACCATCAGAGAAACACAAATGAAACTTGCAATGAGATACCACCTCACGCCAGGGAGAATGGCCTTTATCAAAAAGAATAGAAACAGCAAATGTTGGAGAAGATGTGGTGGGTAAAAAGGAACCGTCCTAGACTGTTGATAGGAATACAAATTAGTGCAATCTCTTTGGCAAACAATATGGAATAAAAATTAAAATAGTTCAACCATTTGATGCAGCAATCCCACTTCTAGATATATACCCAAAGAAAAAGTACATGCATCCCTATTTCCAGCAACACAATCCTTAACAGCCAGGATATGGAAACAATCTAAATGACCATCGACAGATAACTGAAGAACTACCGTATATGTACTCAGCAGAATTCTATAGTTGTTTTAAAAAAATCATGCCTATTGCAACAACATGGGTAGAACTAGAGGTGATTAGGCTAAGCAAAAGTAAGCCAGAAAGAAAAAGAGAAGTACAGAATGGTTTCACACATAGATGGAATAAAAAAATACAAAGAAACAAAGCAAACAAGCACAGAGAGATCACAACAAAATTCACAGGATGAAAGACTGTGGCAATGGAAGTGGGGAAGGGAAGAGGAGAAGGAACAAGGGAAGGAAGGAGTAAACAAGATAGTGGTAAAAGGCACCAGAACTCTGGTGGTGGGTGTGGTGTGAAATATATATTTACTGAGTGCACTTTCAATACCCTAAAAAATATATGACAATGTGAACTAAAGAAATCATAAAACATTTTTTCAAATACCCAACTTCTGATTATGTGTTTCTCCACATGTCTTCTCATAAGACTTTTAGGATCAAATGATTTCTGACCAAGAGTTAAAAGCAGAATCATCCATTCCCTGATGGATTCACATAAAAACTGGGAACATGATCAGGTACAACTCCCAGAAGAGACAATAGAAGCCAGCTGGGTCAATAAGGACTCTCACATGAGGCAACACACATTTTCACTATATCAAAATCATCAACATCTTGCTGTATCATGCTGAAAACATCATAACTATTTGGACAATTTGATATGTTTTATTAGAAATTATTTTTCTCTTTGTATGCTTCTGCAGTATTAGGTTGGTTCAGCAATAAACATGTGAAACACTTGAAAAAATAAAATCTCTAAGTTCTGACCCACCATTGCAACCTTCTTCAAGAGTGAGGCCTGGACTTAAATCTTTTTTTAAACCTCCACAAGTAATTCTGGTTTATGTCTGTGGGTGTAAGAACCAGTAGTTCGAATGAAATCCATTTGTTTTAGTTTATCTTCTGTGTGCTTGCTAATATAATAGAGGGAAACTGTAGTGTCTCTGCAAAAAGAATTGTGGGGGAGAGATTCCATTTAATATATACAAAATACATTAAAGAGAGAAACTTATTAATAAATAAAAGTCTATGTGAAGAAAATTACAAAGCTTTACTGGGATACATTAAAAAAGTCACGATAAATCCCTTCACAATGTATAGATATACCAAATCATCAATTGTACACTTTATTATACCTCAGCAAAGCTGGGGGGAAAAAGAAGCCTTGATAAATGAAGGTAAATGAATATAAATCCTCAATATTTTACAAGGTCATTAATTCTTTCCAACTTAATTTATATGTTGAGTACTATTCCAATTTAAGATCAGAGATTTTTTTTAATTCAAAATAATTACTCTAAAACTCATATGTAAAGAATAATAGGCAAAAAAATTTAAGAAACTTTTGAAAAAGAAAAGCAGCAGTTAGGATGTGTGGCAAGAACTTGCTCCTTTGGGTAGTAGGTAGTCACTCATCTACATAAATATTAAACTATATTACAAAGCTACGATGATTAAAATAATTAACAAAAATATTAAACTATACTGCACAACTACAATGATTTTTGGAAACTGTGATTTTGGCACAGAATCAACAGGAAGGTCAAGGCGATGGGAAATAGCACTCACAAAATTATTACTACCCCATTTCTTTGTTCTTCGCAGCAGAATTTCTCCAGAGTTCTCTGCACCATTATCTCTATATTCTTACCTACTATTCCAGCTCAGCTTCCATCTCATGGCTCTACTGAAATAGCTCTTGTCAAGTCACAATGACCTTTAGGTTGCCAAGTCCAAGTGGGCCTGATATTCTCCTTGACCTTCCAGAAACAGTAGACCCCATCAGTCACCATTATCTGAACACCCACTCCTCTTAGCTCTGGAGACACTGACCTGCCTATCTCCTCTTTTGTGCTCTGCCACCTTCATGTACAGTCTTGCCTAGGCAACCTCATCAAGTAACATGGCTTCAGCTACCAACTCTGACCTCTAAACTCAAATTCATGTTGTCCAACCACCTACTCTACATCTATGTAGCTAAGAAATGCTTCAAACTAGTCATGTCCAAAGTAGAACTTTTTTTCAACCATTTCTCTCCCAAAAGAGTCAACCTCCCCACCAAAAGAACTTTTCCTTTTGCCTCCCCATTGTTTTCTATTTTACTAAATAACACCACATTTTCTCTATTTAGTTGACCCAACTAGAAAACTAGCTGTTGTTCCTGATCCCTCTCTTGCTCTCACGCTTACATCCAATCATCAGTCAATCCAAGCAACATTAGCTACTGAGTAGATAATGGACTTCTCACATAGACTGTCTCTTCATGTCACATGCACTAGTTGACCTCGATTGCTGCAATAGACTCCCAGCTTCCAGTCTTGTCCCCACGTCCCATTCTCCACCCAGTAACCAGAATGATCTTTTAAAATAATAAGTCAGACCACATCATTCCCTCCAAATTCTTCCTATTGTAACTAGAATAAAATTCAGCTGCCTTAGGAAGCCTACGAAGTTAACCTACATGGACTAGTCAATTACTACTTGCCCATCGAACACCATCTTATATCACCTCCTTCTCAGCTTCGTCTGTACCATCTCCTCATTCCGTGTACTCTGGACATTGCCTTTCTCTCTTTTCTGCAAATGTCTACGTTGTTCCTGCCTAAGGGCCTCTGTACCGGTTGTTCCTACAGGTCTTCACATGGCTGGCTCCCTCTCTTATCAGCCACTCAACGCCCTTGTTTTCTATACTACCTGCTATGATGCTGCCAGTTTATTTCCTTACTGGCTTATTGTCTGACGCTGCTCAGAAGAGTATAAACTCCAGGAGATCTTGTCAGTCTTGTCAACTCTGTGTCCTGAGCACTTTGAAGAGTACTCAGTACATAATAGGTAGTCAATAGATAAATGCTGTTGCTTTTGTTAGGGAGTTGGCTTTTAAAGTCTAGAGGTCAGAGTTGGAGATGCAACATTTTCCATCACCAGTAATTGAATGTCTAAAGGAAGGGAGGGAGGCGGGGTGAGATTACCTGGGGAGCCAGTACAGGTAGAAAAAATGCCAACTGATGGACTTCGGGGAAATGGGGGACCTAGACATGAATGGGTCATAGAGGAGGGAGTAATAAATACTACTGACAAGGAAGAGCCTAATAAGACTGAAAGTGAGTTTCTCAATGTCTTCCTTATATTTTCCCACTTATGTCTCCACTTAGAGATCTAATAGTCACCTCTAACTTGACCTGCGGAAATGGATCTGTTTATATTCATCTCCCTGACCCCTTCTGTTCTTTGAAAATCTATGGCACCACCATCACCTACCCATGCACGTAAATAAAGAGTCGTGCTTGATTATTCTTCCTCACCCGTGTACAGTCCATCCGCAGGTTCTCCAGTATGTCTCCCTAATCCCTAAGGAGATCTTACAAATTAATAAAGAAGCATTAACATCTTTATATAAGATAGGAAAAAAAGGACTAGAAGTAGCTTTTTCCAAGTCCATTTTAAGGAATACTGTCTCCTCTGATTTCTTGGGGGATGATGGTCAGGTTTTGTCCATATGATCCCATTCCCTACCTCCTCTTAGCCAATAGATAGGAATGATCACTTATGACTTACAACCTAAAAGGAAAAGATGAGCTGGGCCCAGGAGATTCTCATTCATTCTCTCGCCTCTCTCTCCTCTCCTCTCTTCCTCCCCTTCTGGAGCTTGAACTAGAAACACCAAGAGCATTTCCTTTTTCCTAGTTAGCAGGGGAAGTAAAAAGCCATGGTAAGACAAAACATAATTTGATTTCATAGAGGACTCCTACTCACAGAAGGAGAAATGGAGACAGAAAGACAGAGAAAGAAATACAGATACCAGAGCTGTTCAGGCACCTCACAAGATTCTAACTCGAGTCCACACATGTCCCTTAATCAAACTCCTGTTTTCCCGTTTTTTTTTTTTGTTTGGTTGGTTTTTTTGTTTTGTTTTTTTTTGTTTTTTTTTAGGTGCAGGCAGGAAAGAAACCAAATAAGGCAGGCAGGAAGAGAGAGGAAGAAGGAGGTGCATTTATTTATTTTCTTTAGTTGTCCATCCTAGTTGTTCTGGTGTAGCTGAATTCTCAAACCTGGGTCCTCGGGATTCATGTGGATTGTGTCCTGTTGGCTTAACCGTTAATCCCGCAGAGCCTGCCCAAACTCCTAATGTAAGTCTCAGTTCTTTGCGGTCAAATTAGCAGTAACAGCAATAGCCAACCTTTATCAAGTACTTAGCTTGTACCAAACACTACTTTAAACATTTTAAACAAATTATCTCATTTACTGCTCAAAATATCACCCCCATTTTACTGATAGGTGTGGAAACTGAGGTTGAGGAATTAGGTAACTTGTCAACAGTCTCATAGATAGGAAGTCGCAGAATCAGGACTGGAACCAGGCAGTCTAGTTCCAATTCCATAGAGATGAGCAGACATTCATTAGAGACATATAATGGCCAACATATGCATGAAAAAAATTCAGTTTCATGGGAGTCCAAGAGGAGCATTGAACTCTAGACATCATTTCACCTATAAACTTTGTAAGCACTTCTCTCTCAGTTGTGCTCAATCTTAGCAAATATTTGGTACAATGAGCATTTCTATATATGCCTGGGTCACTTTAAAATGGTACAAATGGATGAGGGCATTGTTTGTTTTGTTGTTTTTGTTTGTTTGTTTTTTAAGGAAAGGCACAGGCAGGAATGAAGGCAAGTAGGCAGGCAGGAAGAGAGAAGAGGAAGAAACACTTTATTTAGTTTAGTTTTCCATCGTGGTTGCTGTCCCCAGCCCCAGGTCTTGAACCAGGAACCTTGGGATGTACGTGGACTGCACTGATTCTCTACTGCACCAGGGCACACCAGGACAAGTGTTTTGAATGCAATTTTGCCACAGGTACCAGAAATGTTTAATACATTCATACCTTTTCATGCACTAGTTCCTCTTTCAGATATTAATCCCGGTCCACATCAGATATTCTAAAAAAAATGTATAAGAATATTCATGAAATCATTGTGTATAATGACAAACACTGTACACTAGCACACGGACTAATGATAGGGAAATAACTGAATACATTATGGTATATTTCTAATGTAGCTGTCACAAATGATATTTTAAAGGTTCTAATGAAACAAAAAAGGAAAGCACTTGTTAGTTACAAAGTTAATTTTCAAATAAAGTGAAAATAAAATAAGAAAAGAGAGAGACAAGCAATAGCATCAATGTTATGTTACATTTATGTGTTCGTACCTGTCTAGTCTAGACAAAGGACGGAAAAGAAATACATCGGCATTTTCACACTGGTTGTCTTAGGTTGCTAAGATCATGGATGGTTTTACTTTCTTTACATTTTTCTGTGAATTCCTAATTTTCTGGCCTGAATGTAGATTACTTTCTTTTTTTTTTTAAATATGAGATGAAGTTTTGTTTGTATATGTGCTTTGAACTTACATAAAAGGCATTAGACAATTGGCCTCATTCTGTTTCTCTCCTTTTTCACTCAATACTTTAAAAAAAAATGTAATAGACTATTTTGTAGAGCAGTGTTAGGTACACAGCAGAATTTTGTGAAAAGCAGTGAAAGTTCTCTCCACATGGGCTCAGCCTCCCCAGTATCAGCAACCAGAAACAAAGTGGTTTATTTGTGAACCTACATAGATACATCATGATCACCCAGAGTCTACGTTTCCATCAGGGTTAATGTACAGGGACGTGTGTCCACCATTATAGTATCAAACAGAGCAGAGTCACAGCCTCAGAAATCCTGTGTGTTTCCCGTTCATTCTTTCCTCCCCCCAACACCCAGCAGCTATTGTCCCTTCTACTTTTCTCCATAGTTTTGCCTTTTCCAGAATGTCCTTTGGAATCTTACAGTATGTTGCCTTTTCACCTAGGCTCCTGTCACTTAGTGATATGGATTTAAATTCTCCCCACATCTTTTCATGGCTTGATAACTCATTCCTTTTTAACACAGGACAATATCCCATCATCTGAAGCGCCACAGTTGATTTATCCATCCTTCTACTAAACGACAGCTTGGTTGCTTCTGAAGATTTGGCAATTGTGAATGAAGTTGTTATCAACCTCCACATGCAGGTTTTCGTGTGGACATGCATTTTCACCTCGTTTGGGCAAATGTCAAGGAGTGTGATTGCTGGGTCAGATGGTAAGAATGTTCTTCACTTTGTAAGAAACTGCCAAATTGACTTCCAAAGGGCTCCGTTTTTTTTGCATCACCCCAGCAGCGAGTGAGAGTCCCTGTTCCTCCACTTCCTGGTCAGTCTTGCTGCTGTCATGCTTCGGAGCATAGCATTCTAACAAGTGTGCAGGGCACCGCACTGTTTTAATTTGCAATTCCCTAATAGCAGAGGACGTGGATCTTGCCATGTGCTTATTTACCAACTGGCTGTCTTCTTTGGTGAGCTTCCAGATTTTTTGCCCATTTTTTGATTGGGTTGCTCATTTTCTTACTGTTGGGTTTGAAGAGTTCTTTGGATATTTTGGCCAACAGTCCTTTATCAGATGTGTCTTTTTCAGATTCTTTCGGTCTTTGGTTTGTCTGTTGATTCCTTTTTAATCAGAAAAACAAAGTGCTATTCAGATTTAGCACAAAAACCACCCAGGCAGATAACTCAATACCTTACACACCTCCATCATCCAGACATTCTGTAATCTTTGAGTCCCAAATCAGGGTCCCCGCATCTCCTCCCAGGGGCCTGGCTGCATCTTCCCTGAGCTCAGCTGTTTTCTCTCACCCCATCTCCAACCATTCTTGGAGGTTCACTTCCCTTCCCCAGCAAGGAAGGTGAGGCACACTCCAGGGCTACCCCTAGAAGGAGACCACGACCAGGCACAGCATGAGACCCACACACCAGCCCTCTGAAAGTGGAATTTGGTTTGCCCATAGGAGGCAGAGGAAGGGGCATGATTAAGCGCAAGGCCTTTGGTTGAAATCAGCAAAGAGACAGGTCTGGGATGGGGGCCTCCGCCCAGCTCTGTGGGGCTGCCTGCCAGGAGATTGAGCATCTCCCCAGCACTTCGGAAGTCGTTGTCTGCAGTGACTGCCTGCTGGCTTTGAGAGAGACAGTGAAAGATAGGGGTGAAGGAGAGGCAGCGTGAGGAGGGGAAGGAAGCTGGAGGAACTGAGACAGGGACCTTCCCCTACCCTGTTCCCATCCTGTCACTGGCCCCAGGGGTTGGGGTGCTGGGGTAGGCTGGCACAGTGTCCCCCACAGAGTCCAGCATTTCATCTCTTACTATCTTCAGCTCTTGGGTGTGAGAGGTGGACAGGGCAAGGATCGGGGAGGTTTGCTGCACACATGGCTTTGCAATTGGAAAAAAAGAAAGAACCTTGCTTTAACCTTTTGGCAAAGACAACTGTTCCCAAATACCTGCTGCGTGGGTCTCTATCTCCTTGTTTCTGCAGCCTTAGAGAATTAAAGCTACTGCTTTCCGATGTGTCTGATTCCTCATTTGCAGAGTCAGGATAACGATCATCCTTCCTTTAGAGAGTTACAGGGACCGTTAAGTGAGTTCAGATATCAGAAGTGTGCTGAGCATCCCGGCTCACCGGACATTATGTGAGTGTTTGCTCCTATCACAAGGGGAGGGCGCTCATATTCTTACATAAAAGGTAGATACAGATACAGCCTCTGAGGGAGAGAGGGTGAAGAAGCTGGTGACCAAGAACAGAAGAGGCTGGTGGGGAGAGGGATCCAGGAGTGGGTGGGACATGTAGGAGATAAAGAAGCTAGCAGAGGGCGACTTCTTCCAGGGACAAGCTCTGAGGCCCGCAGGAGGAGGTAAGGAGGTTGTGGCTGAGAGGAGCTGAGACGCCATCTGCAAGGTTGATCTGTCTCAGTTTTATAGGGCAGAGAAGGCCCGAGGGAAAAGTGTCCTGGTTCTCCTGTCTCTGTGAAAAAACACATGCCCTGCATAGAGCTGAAGTCTCTGCTCCTGGTCCCATTTCACAGACCACCCAGGCACCTGATCCATCCAGGATGTGGGACAGGTATTGGCAAGCCCAGCGCAGCAGTGAGGGCCTGACCTGCCCCTCCTCCCACGGAAAGGCGTCAGAGGCACCCTACTGGCCTTTGGCTTCTGACAATCTGACACGGTTTCACTCAAGTGCCCAGAAAGCAGCTGTTTTCCACAGCAGGGCCTGAGGACCCATGCCTTGAATGACTTCTGCCTGTATCAACCCTCCCATCATGTCCCCATCCCTTGGGGGCTTGGAGGACAGAGGAGCCACTGAGGGGCCTGGGGACTGATGGTGGTGGTGGGGAGGGGGTGGGGTCGATCACAGAGCAGCACCCACATGGTCAGGGTGTCTTTGGGGTATGGTGCCCCTGCTCCCTCTACACCAAGAGGAGAAACCACCAGCCCCAACTCCAATCTGGTGACCCTAGCTCAAAAGAGCAGATGTCCCTCATCCCTGCAGCCAAGAATCTGGCAATCACAGCAATATCTGGTCCCTCTCCCTAATCCCCCAGATGTGGAGTCTTCATTATACAAATGGAAGGGCAACAGCCTATAAGGCTGATGCGGGGGACAAGCTCTATCTCACCTGGAGAGGGGCAGGGAGGATGAGGCACGGGATGAGGGAGGGGAGAGTGAGGGTGTGCTCTATGTCTGGGATGGGGAGGGGCCTCCAGATGCCCTGGGGTCCCTGCTGTCTCCCTCACATCCCCTGACCCTCCCCTGCCTCTCTCCTGGGCAGCTGGTGGAAGGAGTAATGTCTGTGGGGATAAGCATCTTGTCTTATACTGGTATCCGCACTCTGTGCCCTTCTCCCTCGGGAGGAGGGACCCTTGTAGGAGGAAAGCAGGAAGAAGGGTGTGGGGCACAGGGGAAGGACGAGCCAGAAAGACTACAGCCTTGGAGCAGATTGCTTGAACAAACTTCTTGTTTTACCGGGTGAAATAAGCCACTCACCCTGATTCTGAAATCTAGAGTCAACCTTCCTTAGGAACCTGTGTGCCAGACCTACCTGGGCAGGGCTGGGAAGAAGTCTGCACCCTTTCTTCTCTCCAGGCTCAGCCACTGACAGGAGGGCAACGTCTGTCTATCTACAAGGGTAAGGGCAGGAAGGGGCAAGGGCAGGAAGGGCTCGGAGGGTGGAGACCACCGGGGGAACTCAGGGCAGACAAGAGCCCTGAGGGGACACTGAGAAGCTGAAGTGGAGGAGAAGTAAAGGACGATGGGCAGGCTACTCCCACCCACATCCTCACAGCCAGTGTTGGGCGACATGGGAGGGAGGAAAGAGAACGATACTCGGTGAGAACTCAGAAAATATGAAATCGTTGAATGAACCCAGGGGAAAGGCATGAGGCAGAACCCTCAGCTCCTTGCTGCTCCTGGACCAGCGCCATTAGCACCTCCTGGAGGCTGGTGAGAGAAGCAGCATCTCTGCCCCACCCCAGACCCCCAGAGCTGCCATGTGCACTCATTCAAACCCACTGGCTCAAGTGTGAGCAGTATACCTAGCGGGGGGGATCAGGAGGCACTGCCACCCCATCGGCACCTCCTCGTGGGCGTTGGGGACTGGGCCTGACTGAATCAGACCTGGGACGATCGCTTGCTTGTGGCCAGTCAGGTCTGAGAGGGTCCTTCCAGAATATGAACTAATGGAAGGAGTGTGGGGGCTGCATGGGGCACCCCTCATTTCACTGCTCCCTTGTAGCCTCCTCTGGCGTTGGCTCTGGTGCTGGGAGGAGAGCAGAGCCCAGGAAAGGGGCGAGGGCAGGCCCGAGAGCAGGTTCACGTCCTGGGGGGTTGAGCCCTTCTGTGAATCTGGTGGAAGTTCGACTACCTCTGCCGAAAAATAGGCAAACGTATAATGTGAAACACACTGCAGGGTGACATAGATCCTCCAGCCCATCTATGACCCCAGACCCAGAGGGCTGGCAGTCAAAGCAAAGGGGACTATGTGGGGTTCCCATGACCTCACCCTTGGCCAGTCCCTGCTGCCCTGGCATCCGGATGCTGTCGGCCTGGGGTTCTACGCCTCACTGGACCAGAAAGTGATCCCTGTGTAGTCAGGCCCCAGGCAACGCTGGGGGTGTGGCAAAGAAGACTGGTGCTGGGGAGGAAGTCCAATCAGACCCAGGGCTAGAGGTCACACGAGTGGAGGGAGGAGGCCTCGGGGGCTGGCAAGTTGCCCTGTTACTCAAGGTTCCTGCCAGCTCAGTCCTGCTCCAACTCTCTACTGCTGGCATGAAGCACCCCCTTCCTTCCTTTTTTGCTCTCTACCCCATTCTCTCCTGGGCCTCCTGGGAGAGGGAGAGGAATTGGGACTTTGGGGCAACAAAGCCAGTGATGGGGTTATAATCTGACTGAGTAGCTGGATGACCTGAGGCAAATCACTTTGCCTCTCTGAATCAGTTTGCTCCTCAGAAATGAGAATGACAACAGCTTCCACCTCATGGTGCTGTTCAATGACATAATGTATGTAAACAGTTCCCGGCATGCAGAAAATCCTCCATGTGCAGCGGGCTTTGTGTTATTGCTCTGAAAACACTCTGCTGTCCACGGTCTACCTACATTAGGTGCCAAGTTCCTCCAGGGAACATGTCCTACCTTTGCCTTTTCTGCGTTGCTACACTTATCAGTGTGTATTAGGTGATGAAGCTCTGTTTTATGTATCCATCCATCCATCTGTCCATCCATCTGTCCATCTGTCCATCCATCTGTCCATCCATCATCCATCCATCATCCACCCATCATTCATCTATCATCCATCCACCCATCCATCCATTATTTGTGAGTGACACTGTTTTCAACGGTAAAGGCAGACAAGGGAGAACACACTATACGCATATAAAGGGAGAGGATGTGATCTATTATGAAAACAAAGCAGAAGAGTGCCCAGGATGGGCACAAGGGGCAGTTTATCCTTTTGTACAGGCATCAGGGAATGTCTAACAAGACGCTGCCTGAGCAGAGACCTGGGGGAAGGCGAGGAGCGTGGAGGGCCGCAGGGAGCAGGGTGGACAGGAGCAGGTGAGCACAGCAAGGCCGTGTGGTGGACTAAACAGGTGAGGGGAGAGACAGCAAACAAGCGACACAGTGGAGTCAGATCATGAAAGGCGTGTGGGCCACAGTCACACTGGATTTCACTCTGACCCCAGGGCAGTCACAGGAGTGCTGGCATGACATACTCTGGTTCACAAATTAAAGGAAGCACCCAGCTGCTGTGTCGAGAAGACTCTGCAGGGAGGCAGCAGGGACCTGCAGTCCAGAGTTTGCTGCAGCAGCGCTGGCAAGAGGTGAAGGCAGCCTGGAAGTGGCTGGAGGAAACGGGCAGTGAGGGTGCCTTATAGAGTCAGTGCCCACAGTGCCCACAGCACCTGCTGCTGGGTTAAACGTAGAGCGGGATTTTCTGGGTTGGCTTGTTTGTTTTATCTGATCAAATAGGAGAATGAAATTGCTGCTTTTGAGAAGGAGTAGAATAAAGGAGGACCCGGTCTGGGAGGATGGCGGGCGAGAATGATGGTTAATTTTCTGTGCCAACTTGACCGAGCCGACGGCACCCAGATACTTGGTCAAACATCCTGGGTGTTTGTGTGAAGGTGTTTCTGGATGGGATTACCATCTGCACGGTAGGCTTCTTAGTGTGGTGAGCTTCATCCAGTCTGAGTAGGTCTAAGCAGAAAGAGGTTGAATAAGAGAGAATTAGCTCTCTCAGCCTAACTGTCTACAAGCTGGGACATTGGTCTTCTCTTGTCTTTGGACTTAACCTTGAACTGGGTAACTCTCCTGGTTCTCAGGTATAAAAAAAATTACAAGCAATGTAATAATATAAATAAATAAATAAATAAAAATAGTAAATAATAAAACAAATACACATAGTATGTAATATATCAATGTATATGCATAATGATAATACGATGAATAGCCGTATATTTACCACATTTCTCAATATTACCTGTTTTGAAATGCATGTGAATTTTAAAGAAAGCATATAAATAAATAATTTTGAAGAAAATATTACAGGCTTGACCTGGTGGAGTAGTGATTGGCTTAATTGCCTCAAAAGGAGCACAGGCCACATACCCCTGGGTTCGAATCCCAGGTCGAGGGGTAAGCAACCAGTGAAAATAACTAAATAAAAATAAATAAAGCTTCCTCCTCTTTCTCCCTGCCTGCCTGCCTACTTGTCTTTATTCCTGCCTGCACAATCCAAAAAAAAATTACATATGTATGCATTTGTTACACATATGACATATAATATTAGTTTTATAAAATGTATATATAATCTTCATTATGCATCTGATATAATTTTAACTACACGAACCTACCTACCCATCCGTCCATCTGCTCTGTTTCTCCAGAGAGCCCAGACTAACAGGAGGCAGAAGATCAGTGCTGCGCTCAGCATGAGATGCTGTTCTGCACCCTGGTGGAGGTGTGGAGGAGCAGGGAGATGAGATCATGAGGGAGTAGAGCAGATTGAGCACCGAACTGAATTTGAATCCTTCACAACTGTCCCGTGACCTGTTTGAAGCTGAATTTCTTCTCTGTGAAACTGCTGAAGTGGATTCCTTTCCCGTTTCCTCCCTCCTCCCCCACCAGCTAGTCCTCAGCTCCATCTGTGTCCTCCTTGGAAAGCCCTCCTTTGCTTGGTTCCTCTAGAGGGTTCGGTAACTACCAGAATTCCTAAATTCTCTCCAACTGTGGACTTTGTGGTCCTCTGACAGAGGGAAGGCCTGCCATAAGGTCAAGGGAAAGCTGATCAGAGGGGTATCCCACCAAGGCAGGCAAAGGGAGCTGTGCTGGAAAGAACAGAAGAATGGGAACATGAAGCAGAATGAGCTTCCTAACTGGATCCAACTCTTTTCAGCTGTTGACTTGCCAGCTGGTGACTCTGGCAAGTCATTCTGTCTCTCTGAGTCTTGTTTTCCCCATACATGATAAAGGAATAGGTTCTACTACCCGAGAAGATTGCTGTGGTTGAGACGCACCTACCAGTGACTGGTGCTTAGAAAAATGGCAGCAAAAAGCAGGTCTGTTAGATTCCTCTCACCACTCCAGCCAGGCTCGCTTCTTTCTGGAAAATAAACTTATTTGACCCCTCTACCCATTCTATCCTTCAGAAACCAAATTTTGCCATGAACGTCGGCAAGCAGGGAATGGTTGCCAAGGGCAGGGTTTTCCAAAAGGCTGCCTGTTGCCTAGGAAACTGCCCCAGAGGATTTCCCTGGGATACCACAGGTCCGTGGGTCCTGGCGCCACCTGCTGGATGTAATGTCATACTGCTCCTAAAGCACCCAGACCTGGGAGTCCCAGGATTCTATCCCTGCTCCCCATGTCCAACACCTCTAAACGTACTTCCTCCCATTGTCCCTTGGTTTCCCAGAGACCAGAAGCATGGCTAGCAGCTGGAAGCACCATGCACCGCAGGGAAGGACTGGAGCAACATCGTCCCCCACACCGAAGGACCAAGGACAGGAGAGCAGGACCTGGTGGTGTGGAGTCTGACAGAAGTCCTTTCATTGATTTCTTAACGTTCCAAGTCAGAACAGACAGGCATTTCTTCCCACTAGTCTGCTTTCCACAGAGGGAGCAGTGGGAAGGAAGAGGTTAAACTTGGAGGGTGGGAGAGTGACATGTGGGGTCACAGAGAGGTCTTGTTGCAACATTTCCTCCTGGCTCCCTCCTCCTTCCCAGCCACTCAGCCCCCAGTGCCCCTGATTCCAACTTCCCTTTTCTTCTCTGGGAGAAACTTCCCTCCCACTTTGACAGATTATCAGCCAAACTCCTTCAAGTCTCAGATTACCCTGCCTGAAGGGGCAGGAGAGGGAAAGGCAGAAGCAGAAAGTCCTTTGCTAGCAGAGATCAGGGCTCCCGAATGAGATTCCTGCCGGAGGCAGCCCCAGACCAGCCTGCCCTGAAGGTAAGGGTGACGTGGAGCAGCTGATGTGAGGGGTCAAAAGACCGAAAGTCGTTCAAGTGCTGGGGGGGATTTGCTTCTTTCCAGGGATAGGACACAGGAAGGTAAACTGAGGCCCGTGGAGAGGGAAAGGCTGGTCTGGTGCTCCCCCAGATTAATGGTACACCTCGTTACCCTCATGCCTCCTTCCCAAGTAGGTGGAAGGGGGGTTGTAACTGATTAGGGAAACAGACACCCTGGCTCTCAGCCCAGAAGCTGATGTCAATGGGTTTAAGCAGTGGGTGGAGCAGGAGGTTGGGGACCAAGGTCTCCTGGGTCTCTGACTCCGCCCATCTTCCCTCCTGAGCTGAGCTGGAAGGAAGATAAAGGAGGCTGACTGAGGTGACAAAGTGACACCGCACCCTGCAGGTGGGGGTCCGTGTTGGAGACAGTAGGTGTGAGGGGAGGGTGGGGCACTGGGAGAGGTTTGGGGGGGGGCTGCATCTTAGACCCTGAGCAGCCCCCTTAGACCCTGGCCAGAGTCCCTGCCCCCAAACTCTGCATATAGAGGCACCCGGTGAGTGTACCATGGCTGCTGGTGGGGAGGGGTGGGGAATGGCTGTGAACTGTTCCTAACTCCCTGATAAAGGAGACCTGTGTCCAAAGCAGGGGATGGGGGACCCAGAGGGGCTGGTTTGGGGTCTGGACTGTACAAGCCAGGATCCTGAAGGACAAAAAGCTCTGCATAGGGAAGGAGGGAGGGTGCTGACCCCTGCTCTCTGGGCTGGCTGCCCACTTCCTGACTGGCACTAGAACCACAGAAGCTGAAAGAGCCCTCAGAGGGCTGGTTTAGCCCTCCTGAACTACCCGTCTTGCCATCTGAGGGCCCCTGTTCTCCACCTGTGGATGTGGGGGGGATGGTGGAGCCAGAGTGGAGTGGAGGCCACACACAGCCCCTTGCCCCCATCTGCCCGCAGGGTGCGCCAGCGATGGACCCTCTGTTACCTGATGGTGTGACGGTGACGGGACTCTCCCGGTCCATCCACCTGTACAGCCAGCCGGAGCCCCCAGGGTCCCCTCGGCCCCGCCCACTGCTCCTGCTCCTGCCCTGGCTGGGGGCTCGGCCCGCGGCCCAAGCCAAGTACTTGCAACTCTACCTGGCCTGCGGCTTTGACGTGCTAGCGGTGCAGAGCGCGCTCAGCCACTTCCTGTGCCCGCGCCTGGGCCTAGGGCGCGCTGCCCGCGTGTTGGCGCTGCTGCGGGGGCCCGGGGCCCTGGCCGGCCGCCCGCTGGTGGTGCATGCCCTCTCCCTGGGGGGTTACACCTTTGCGCAGATGCTGCTGCTCATGAGCCGAGACCCGGGGCGCCACGGTAGCGTGACCCGGCGCTTGTGGGGCCACGTCTTCGACAGCCTGGTGGTGGGCAGCCTGGACCGCATGGCGCTAGGTGAGTGTGCCAGGGTGAGGAGGGGAGGGCCCCCCGCCCCCGAGACACACACACACACACACACACACGCGTGCGCGCGTGCGCTGAACTCCAGGGGGGCCCGCAGCTTTGTTGACCTGAGGTTCTGTGCTGTGTGTGTCTGTCCTAAATGCAGCTCAGGTCTGCCTCTGAAGGGCCACCTGATGTGGCCTTCTGACCCACTTGTCCCTTCGTTCCCCTGGGCCTCCCCAAATGTAGCTGAACGTGCAGCCCAGAGTGAGCCTGTGTTGGGGCCTGGTCTCTGTTCCTCTGGGCACAGGGAGCACGAGGTAAGACTAATTTACTGAGTACTCCCAGCCTCCCATGCTTTCTCTGGCATAATCCCACAGTGAGGCCACGAGGTCAATCTGCCCCCTGAAATTTTTCCCAGGGCACACGCTCTGGAAAGTCTCAGAAATCGTGTGAATTGAATGTGCAGATTTCCTTTTCTAAAACAGTGATTCTCAAATTTTGGGAGGTGTCACCATCCCCCAGGACTGAGCGATGGTTCAGAGGCACAGGCCCTGTCCTACCTCAATGACCTGGGCTCCTTGTTACCTCTCCAAGGGATCCTGATGCACATTTGGGGACCACTGGGCTCTAACTCCACTTTCAAGGGCTAAGCTTTATTTTTTTTAAAGGAAAGCTTCAGGCAGGAATAAAGGCAAGTAGAGGCAGGCAGGAAATGAGAAGAGGAAGGACTCCATTTATGCTACTTAGTTGTTCATTTCGGTTGTCCTGGGATGCGAACCTGGGTCCTTGGGATGTATATAGACTGTGCTGGCTGAAGGCAGCTGACCAAACCACTACTCCACCAGGGCGCGCCCACAAGGGCTAAATTTAATGTTAAACCTCAGGTAACAGGAAGGTCATTGCTGTGAGGTCACCCATCCTGTTGGTCACTTCTAATTGACCAATTAGGTCTATTCCAAAAGGAAAATTCTCCCTTTGAACCACTCATCCTTGATGCAGTGACTGGGCACTTATCTAAAACCCTTAGACCGCTCCCACCTCAGTCTGGTCACACGACTTCCCATGTGGTTTTCATAAACCCACGTGCAAGGCAAACCAGGAAATATGGCCTCCTTTTGGCTCCCCGCTCATCTTCATCACCCTACTGGGGTCTGGGCATCCTCCCCCCTCTAGCTGGGTCACCCATACTACAGACCCAAGGGCACAAGGTTTCAGGGATTCCCAGTGACTCTGTTACTTTGCAAGAACTTGCTGAGCCCGTCCGACAGTCTGGCATCCAGCTCTTTCCTTCTGTGAAGATGCCACAAAGCTGGAAACTGCAGTGAAAGGCCGGTCACGGATCAAGTGACTGTCAAGAGGGGCCCAGGAGAGGGCAGGCAGGCATTGGCATGCTGAGCCGGCTGTGACAAGCCCTCCCTGGAATTCTGGGAGTATTTCCAGTTCACTACCACAAACTAGGACCGTCACCTTCAGCTCATCCCTGACACCTGACACCCGTTCTCCTGCCTCTGTGTGGCATCTGTACCCTGGTGGGATAACTGTGCCCGCTGTCCAACTACTGCAGGAAGGCAATGTGAATATCCGAAGACCCCCAGTGAAAGGGGTACTGAGCAGCCCATGTGTCAATCTGTCCCTACCAGGAGGGTTGGTGGCTGGGAGGTGGGTGCTGAGCTGCCTACGAACACTGGGAGCTAATCCCTCTCCCTGGTACTCACAGGTGTGTCTCAGCTGATGCGACCTCAGGCTCTAGGCCCGGTGGTCAGGGCCATGGCCATGCTGTACTTCCACCTGTGCCCCGGCTGCACCATTCGGCAATACGAGGAGGCGGTAGGTGCTTTCTGGCAGCCACCCGTGAGACCCCCAACGCTTGTCTTCTACAGCCACGATGACCCCCTCTGCGATAATACCCGCCTGCAGGAGCTGCTGGCCAGCTGGCAGCAGGCGGGCATGCCGGTGTGGACACAGGCCTGGGAGACCTCCCACCACGCGGCTCACCTGCGCCAGCACCCCCTGGAGTACCGCAGCGCCCTCATCACCTTCCTGGGGCAGCTGGGCCTGGTGCCTCCCACATCCAGGCTCTGATGGGGCTCTGGGCTCCAGCTCACCACCATGATGGAGGCCAGGTGCTCAGCGGACAAGTGACAGAGACAAGAGGGCAGAAGCGTTGCAACCTCCTTGATTTATTCCGATTATTTAATATACAATGACGCGACAGTGACCCCAACGTGTGCAAAGTTAAAGCCTTCAACTGCAGCTGAGAGGAGAGGGCAGGAATGGTCCACCTGGGGGTGTGGGAATCAGGACGATGGGCGGTCTTCTCCCTAGGACCAGGGCCTGTGGCCTGAGGAGCAGAGCCCGGGCAGCCTAGGGCCAGGGGAAGGGGGCAGAGACCTCCCTCTGACCTAGGTCAGGAGCCCAGAAGTGCCACATGGCCGAGGGCAGCAGCCCAGGAAAGGGCCAGAGGCAGGGCCAGGAGAGCACCATTTCTGGGGTGGGCTGGGAGGAAGGTGCCTACAGGAGAAGCCAGGAGGAGCCACCTGCCGCAGGGGTGGGAGCCGGCCCAAGCAGGCTGCAGCAAGAAAGACCTGAGGCAGGCACAAGGCCTGAAAGCCCAGGCTGGCTGGGCTCAGGGGGACTGGAGAGGGACCCGGGGGGCTCCCAGGGCAGCCCGACCCAGGGAGCAGTCCCGACTCTGTGGGGGATGCCCGGGGAGGGGCCACAGACCCCTCAGAGCTTCCCTTCCTCTCTCCCTAGAAAGGAGGGGGGAACCCATAGTGCAAATCTGCCGACCATTCAGTTATGGAGGGAGGCTGTGCCCAAAGCGGGGCCCTGGGATGCACCCCCGCCACTGCCTCGGCCTCCTCCAGTGTCCTCAGTACAGCCGCTTCTCGTAACTGCAGGGACGAGAGAGGGAAGTTCAGAGTGGGTGTGTGGACGCGGCTCCCTTCCCAGATTCCCTTGTTCAGGGCCCCGGCTGCTGGGTGCCTGGGATGAGAAGAGACCATGAGCCGCAGGGGCCCCCACCTCTTGGTATGGGGGTTGGGGTCAGGCCCTGTGCCTCTGACCTCCTCAGGACAAGGTTCCTAAAAGAACCATGCTCTGGATCTCCCAGAGACAGCTCCTTTGGCTGCCACCAGACAGGTAGATTTCCTCAGTGCCCGGGTGGAGGAACAGCTCAGGGAGGCAAGAGCCATCCTCACCGACTAAGCTCAGACCAAGAAGCTGAACCTCTGCTACCAAAGTCTCTGCTCTGCCCCTGCACACACAGCAGCCCAGGCCCCTTGTGGCGACTGGGTCTGGTGCAAGGCCGGGCATCCTCGGCCCGTGGTCAGGGACAGCTCTCTATCCCAGAAGGCAATCTGTGCTGCCTGTCCCAGGATCGTGTCCCGTGATTACACACCAGTGCTGCCCCCAACCCCACGTCCCCAGTCCCCACCCAGGTCCCACCCAGACTGCCCCTGCTCTACTCTACGCCTGGCCCGGGCAGCGCAGTTACTTACACGGCAGAAAGGTATAGCTACGGGAGATGGGGCAGAAAGAGACATAGGTTAGATGCCCGCCTATGCCCGGGAAGATGGGCCCTCGTGGACCAGGGCGGGGCCGCATGCCTGCAACTACTGCTGCCAACTAGCACTGCCCCCGCCCACAGTCACCCCAGCACCGGCCCTGCATCTGTCTCTCTGTCCTTCTCCCCACCAGAGAGCACAGGGCCCAGCCTCCACCTGCCTGTCAGGTGCTGCCACCAGCAAGAGCCCAGCACTGCCAGCCCCTGCCACCAGCCACCAAGCTTCTAAGCAAGTAAGGGCCAGGAGCCTGGGTAGGGCTAGTGGCCAAATCTCCCGTGCCCTGCTCGGGGAGATACCCGAGGGGAGGGGAGGGACCTGCCTGCATGGGGGCTAATTGACAGAGTTAAAGGGTGGACTGGGCCTTGGAGGAGAGGGTGAGGGGTCATCCTGCAGCCACATCCATTCCTGGTGCATGGCTATGGGATCCCTGAAACCTCTGCTCGGTCTCTGAATTATGGCCATACCTGCCCGACCCAAGGCCAGCCAGCTGGGGCAAGGAGGCCGTCACACTTACGAGTGCAGGCCATGGACACCACCCTCGATCTGAGCTGACATGGTCCGCTTCTCAAACTTGAGCTCCCCTGAGTACATCATGGACCTGCTGGCCATTGGGGGGAACAGGTCAGAGGCACTGAGGCCAGAGAGAACGGAGGGAGCTGCGATCCCTCCAGCCTCAGCACTCACCGCAGGACAGACAGGCTGCGGGCACCAATATCCTGGCAGCCATGCTGGATCCCTGCTATGAGGTAGGGCACGAACTTCTGGATGGAGCCTTTGTCCTGGATGGAGCCTGAGACACCCTGCGCGATCTTCACCTTATCCCCCTCGCTGTGTGGAGAGCCAGGAGACTGAGCCAAGCAGCCCATGGCTTAGGGGACCCCACTCCACCCCTCAAGGGCATCAGCAAGACCCCCCTACACCAAGGCAGCATAAACAAGCATGGGTTCTGAGTCACGTGGCCCAAGTACTGCCCCAGGTCTGCTACTTGCTCCCTTTGTCTCAGTTTCCAGACCAGTAAGGCGAGGGGTGCCATCTTGGGAGGTCAGTGGCAGGTGTGTGGACGTAAGGGGTCGTGGGCTAATGTGCCTGAGGCCAGGGTTCCCGGGCAGGGCACCTGAAGTATCGTTTCTGGCTGCTGCTGCTCTTCTCCATGGCATCCAGCGAGCCCATGCCCCGGTACTTCTTGAGCCTCACCCCATCCGAGAAGAAGTACTCGCCGGGGGCCTCCGTGGTGGCGGCAAGCAGCGAGCCCATCATCACTGCAGTGGTTGAGGGGTCAGTGTCTCCAGACCCCTCTCCTTCCAACTGCCCGCACCCAGCTCCCAAGCCCCAGCAGATCCTCCTCCTTACCTGTGGAGGCCCCGAGGGCCAGGGCCTTGACCACGTGCCCCACGGTCTGGATGCCGCCATCTGCGATGATCGGAACACCAAAGCGCCGGGCGTACTCGGCTACCTTGTACACGGCCGTGCCCTGGGGCCGACCACAGGCCATCACTGGGGAAGGTGCACAGACAGAGGTGTCAGCAGCCACACGGGCTGATGACATACCCCTTTCTCCTTGCTAGTTTAGCCTCCACTTGGGAAAAATGACAGGACAATGTTTCTGAGGCATCTGAGAGGTGGCAGCAAATGACATGAGGGTGAATGTCACTTGGGGGCCAGGACCACCCCTCCCATAATAGCACAGCACTAGAGGGGATTCAGATGGAGGTCAGCACTGGCCTCCAGACTACAGGACCCCCAGAGTAGTGCCTCGGGCCTAGTGGTCTCTAGCCAGCGTCTGAGCCTGGGTCACCCCTGAATCTCCACCACCTGTGAAGGGGCCTGGCAGAGCGAGCACTAACAAGATGGAGGCCTGTTGAGGGACAGTGGGGTGATCAAGTGGCAGTCACTCCACACCCCAACTGAACCCACCTTCCTGGGTGATGCAGATGGAGCCGCAGCCCATGCCAACACGCAGCCCGTCCACACCAGCGTCAATCAGGTTCTTGGCTTGAGCTGCGGTCACCACTGTGGGGGGAGGGAAGGAGAGGAACAGTGTGAGGCTGGGGTGCCCCCTGCTTTGTCCAAGGGTCTCTAGCTCCCCCACCTGCGGTGACCACAGCCCACTCATTCAGCCCTCTGCCCCCAAGCCAGGAGCGACGCTGTCACCTAGGATGGTGAAGGACAGAGAAAGGTTACACAGCGAGGGGCAAGGGCCAGGGGATGAGAGGGGACCCCACACTCACCATTCCCCCCAATCACCTGGAGCTGGGGGTACTTCTCCTTGATGTAATGCACCATGGCGATCTGATACACAGAGTTCCCTTGAGACGAGTCCTGTGAGAAGGGCGACAGGAAAGCTTAGGTTTCAACCACTGAGGATCCTCACTGCGGACTCCTGAGATTATATGAAAAGTGTTTTAAGAAGGTTCTTTTGCTTTTTTTCTGGGAAGACTTGACAGTTCTCAACTGAGTCTCCATGAGACCCGCTTTAGTGCAAAGCCATTAAGAGCCAGAACAGACACAGCCTTTCCCATCTGTGGGACGCACTGGTCTCACAGCAAAGATGTCACCAGGGGTCGCATCCTGTCCCCACCCAGTCACTGTCCAAATAAAATGACTTAACCTCTTCAGCCTCAGTTTCTTCCAACAGACGGGACAGCATTTGTGCCTGGAGGCTGTGGGAGGGTGGAGTTCATCTATGCAAAGGCCTTAGTCAGGGCTGGCAAGCCGGCAGCGTTCCAAGAATGTCAGCTGTGCTATCAGAGTCACTTAGCAAAGGGACCGACAGCTTGTCCTAAGTAGCAGAGACCCTCCCACTTCTGCCTCCAGGCCTAACCAGAGGCAAACCAGGATGTTCTGAGACCCTCCAACAATGAACCCCCACTCCAGGGCAGGTCCGTACCAGCACTATGACATCAGCGCCCGCCTGGGTGAGTAGGTCCAGGCGGTATTTGTCATCCTCACGGGTGCCCACGGCCGCACCACACAGCAGCTGCTTGTGGGAATCCTTGGACGCTAAAGGGTAGTCGCGGTTCTTCTTCAGGTCAGTGCGGGCAATGATGGCCACCAGCTCGTCTCGATCGTTCACAATGGGCAGCTTCCCTGGCCAGGAATGCAGAGGACAGATGAAGGAGCAGTTTTCTGGGGACTGAGGTAGGGGTGTGGCGGGGAGGGAAGCTGAAAACTGGCCTCACTAGAGGGCCCGCGGAAGTTCCCATACCAGCCACTAGGTGACAGCACCCACCCAGGGACTTGGCCCTCTTCCCAAGTAACAGGAAGCGGAAAAAGCCTCCAAGCCAAGTGGGTTCCTGGAGCTCTTCCTGCCCTGTGGCCTGGTCAGGCTGGGGTGGACAGCCCCTGGGCACTGGCAGCCTTTCACCTGCTGGGCCACAGGCCACAGCGGGAGAAAATTCCTAGCCTAGGTACAAATGTTAGGCTGTCCTGCAGGAGACCATGTGCCCTGCCTAACACCAGCCCCCAGGGAGCCATCCAGTATAGGTCAGGAAGTGTTTCCCAGTGCCTCCCACAGGGACTTCAGGAGTATTATGTCAACAGCCCCAGTGTCAAATAAATTTAGCTGCAGGGAGTTCTCAGAACCTTAATAAGCTAAAGGAGAAGTTTTTTTTCCCTTCCCCTGGCCCCAGGTCTTGAAGCTGAGTCCCTGGGTTTCACAGGGCCGCTGGGCCGCAGGGGTGCACCTAAAGTAAAATTCTTTACGCAAGGTCACAGATCGAGAGAGCAGCGTATTTTAGGCTTCGGAAGACCACAGAGCCCTTTCTCTGTGATGAGCACTGCACAAGACCGATTTAGCAGTGGCAGGGCAGCGGGGCAGCGGAAGGCAAGGGGAAAGACTGAAAATGTGGAATTAGGGCAGTTTTTCCCAAACCAGAAGGACCTCAGGAATCACACTGCTACCTGGGGTTATTCAAACCTTCCCTGTGCCCGGTCTGGTTAGTGGGGACACCTGCAAGGCTGTGAAAGAACAGGGGGTCTGAGGTACAGGGAGCCAGGCTGTGGGGTCTTGTGTTTTCTGCCTCCTCCCTGGTACCTTTCTTGCTACGCTGTAGGATCTCATTTGCCTCTTTCAATGTCACACCCGCTGGCGCCACCACCAGCTCATTCCGCGGCGTCATCACCTGTGGGGCCAGGAACATTTGCCTGTAGGTTGGCAGGTGAGAGAGAAGGGAGCCAGGCCTCCCTCTGGTCCCTGGTCACAGGCACCAGCCTGAGGCCCAAGGTGTGGGGTCCTCTCTCCGTCCCAGCCACGCTGTCCCTCTCCTGCAGGTACCTCACTGAGGAGGGTGGTGTGGTCCTTCTCAGCAAGGAAGTCGATGTCTCGGGAGGTGACAATGCCCACCAGCTTGCTGCCCATGGTGCCCGTCTCGGTGATGGGGATGCCCGAGAAACCGTGTCGGATCTTGGCCTCCAGCACGTCACCCACAGTGTGCGAGGGGTTCAGCACCACAGGGTCCGTGATGAAACCCTGTTCAAACTTCTGTGAGTGGAAATAGGGGAAGGAAAAGGCTAGAAGGAAGGCGGTGCACAGCCTGGCCAGGGGGTGTCCTGACTGAAGGAAAAACAAGACCCAAGCAGTCAAGGAAGGCACCAGCCTACAGGTGGGCAAGGGAGGCTGAGAAAGGCTAGGAGGCAGGGGGCTGCCAGGTGGCACTTTCACCCTGAAGATGGGCCTGGTACTTGCCTTGACCTTCCGCACCTCGTTGGCCTGGAACTCTGGGGTGCAGTTGTGGTGAATGAAGCCAATACCGCCCATCAGCTGGCGTGGAAGGGAAGCGCTTCAGAGCCGGGGCCAGCTCTCCTGGGTCAGCAAACCCCACTTATGATTCCTATTCCTCCCACCCCGTTCAGTCCATCTGCCCACCCCAGTGCCCAACTCACAGCCATTGCAATGGCCATGTCAGCCTCTGTCACAGTGTCCATGGGGGAGGAAATAAGCGGCGTCTTCAGCGTGATCTTCCGAGTCAGGGCGGAAGTCAGGTCCTGAGGATGGAGCCATAGTCTATGTGAAGAGTTTTATCACTCACTCTCACACCACTGAGCTGCTAGAGCTGCTATACGTACTGAGCCCTGGACAGGCCTGAGGCTGGAACAGCAAACCAGGCAGAGGTCTCTGCTCTCTCCCTCCCAGAGCTCCCATTCTACTCAGAAAGGTGACAAACATGAAACCTGAGTATAAAATTTCAGTCAGGAGGAAGTCTCCAGAGAGAGACACCATGGCAAAGTGACCACCGGAAGAGGGGCATGTGGTCAGCGGAACCGCTTCCTTGGGAAATATCTTGTAGGCCACAGAGAGGAGCTCAGATTTGACTCTGAGATGAGAAGCCCCTGGAGTGTGTACCAGGTAGAGTAGAGATGCCGTTTAGTTAATGTTTTGAGAAGGGTACTCAGGCGCCAATATGAGACTGGATTATAGGTGACGAAGCCTGAGACAGGGAGACCACCATGCAGGCTGCCTAGAATTCCAGTCAGAAGCTGGGGACTGGCCAGGGGAGGATACAGGAAGGAGTCCATTAGACACTCCACAGAGTAGTGACCAGGGGTCTGGGGCTCAGGGAGGATCAGGACTGCCTATCCATTGGGGGGGCATCTGATTATGAGTGGTAGGTAAGGCCAGATGATAGACCCCTCAATTTGGGTCCACACTTGTGGACCCTAGCCCCCCAAACACTCACAAACTTTGGCATATAATTTTGGAGCTTCACCAGGGCCTGAAGTCGATCCACAGAGCTTGTTTCAGAATCCTGGCCCTCAATTTTAAAAAGGTCTCCCTTCTCTTCTCCCATTGTACCACACAGAGTGAACCTGAGAGCAGTTTAGGAATGGCTCATGGCATGACCAGCAGGCAGCACAGCTGGGGTCACGACTGCTGAGTCACAGTGTTCAGAGCAGCACGGAGTGACCCCTGGGGACAAGCACAGGGCATATTCTGGCCCGGTAGGCGCTGGTAAATGCTGGCCCAGTCTCCCTTCTCTTCTTCCATGGTGCCACAGGAGCAGAGTCACAGCCTTTCTGACAAAGGACACAGGAGAGGGAGACCCAGATGGCTAGTGGGGGTCTCTTCTATCCCTCTCTCCCTAGCATGCTGTCCCAAGTATGGCACAAAGCCAGGGTGCTGGGAAAACCAATTAAACTGAGCAGCTGTCCCACAAGGCTTCCTGGTTGCTATCATAAGGGGACTATCCAGAATAGTTCAAATTCCCCCCTAAAAATCTGTCTGGGTCAGCACTGGCTTCATACACAGGACTGGACGTGAGCTTCCCCAATGCATGCAAATGACCCAGGCACACTCCATCCCCAGGCCTTTCAGGAGATCAGACCAGAATAAATATCAATGACAACAGGAAAGAAGCTTCTTTTCATGTGTATGAGTTCATCCTAGAATAACCTAATTTTCCTATGGCATGAATTACACCCATCACTACCACCTCTTTGGCTTCTGTGAGTTTATCATGTACTCACTGTACAAAGGCCACATTCACTCATTTGGCTCATTGCTGGTGATGTTCAGGCACGGTTTTCCTTGTATTTGTCCAAAATCTAATTCTTCAAACCCTCTTGCCAGTTCCTGTACATTGTGATTCTGTAGGCATGCTGTTCACCCTATTCAAAGTCTCCATAATTTTACTGGCTTCTAACACGTCCTTGCTCAGCACTTTAGACAAAATCCAATCCTTCCAGTCTATGGTGATAAAGCAGCCACAGCCACCCCCACCCGTCGAGGGCCCTTTTGAACCTTACCACAGGCTTGGTCAGGGACAGCGGGCCCCCTGGTCCTGTGCCAGGCCCACCTCTTAGGAGACCCTTGAATCCCCATAGCTGTCCTTCACCCATTAGGCATAACCCGTGGCCCTGTGCCAGTTTCTGTGGCAGTAATAAGGGCTACATCCACCACATACCTAAGAAAAGTCTCTCCCACACCCTATCCTTGAGCAAGAAGTCAGCCTCTCCACCAAGCACCCAGTCTCTGCCCAGGTCAGGGAAGGAGGTACTCACCACATCATCAGCTATGAAGTCTATAAATCCTGGGAGAATCAGGAAGTCGCTATGAAGAGAGAAAGAAACATGAATGTGACAGGATGAGGAGGAGTAACCCAAAGGGGCATGGGCTGCTGTGCCAGGGGAGTGGGGAGAGGAGCAGAGACTGGGGCCCTCTGCTCCCTGTCACCCCATCGGAGCCAAGCACCCTTGGCCCCACTATAGCATCTTGCTGCCTCCAAGCTAGTGTCAAAAGTAGCAAAAGACCTCTGGACATGGGATGCCACCAAGATATTTGGCCCAAAATGGCCATTGCTTTTACGCCATGAGTTGATCAAGGGACAGACGCTCACAGCAGACAAAATACCTGCCCTTGAAAGGATCTAGGTCTTGATCGGGGGAGACAACCTGAGAACAGTTTAGGAATGCATCGTGGTGCGAACCCCAGGCCGCACAGGCCAAGCTGAACAGCTGACAGCTGGAGTCGGGGCTGCTGAGTCACACAGGGTTCAGAACCGCATGGAGGGACCCCAGAGGGCTGAGACCAGGGCATGTTCAGACAGGACAGACACTGGTAAATGTTGGCCTAGTTGGACTGGAGCAACATGGCCTGAGCTGGGAAAGAGAAGGAGGGAACTTACAGTTTGGACCAAGACACTAGGGCCCCAGCTGCAACACAGCAGCTGCCAACACTAGGGTGGCCCGTGGTCACAGTGAACCCTGGAAGGGAAGTCAGGCCTGCCTGAGTATGGAAGGTGTAATGACCTCAAGAGGTTCGATCTGCCTAAAATCCAAGGGACTGGACAGACACACCCAAAAAACAAATGTTTCACACTTCAGGAATATTCCAAAGAGGCTAAGTGAAGCAGCAGGCACCCCAGAACAGGAAAAGCCACGGAGTAGATGGGAGGGGTGAGGGTTTTAACTTGCCTCAAGGTCTAGAGAAACTCCTAGGAAAAACATCAAAGAGAGACGCCCCTCCTTATGAAAGACTGTCAAAGAAATAAGGACTCTCAATTTTCCCAGCTGCCTTTCTGTACAGTGACAAGGCCCCTGTGACTCACTTGGAGGTCAGAAAAGAAACTGGAAACGCTATACATCCTTCACCTCGCCCACTCCCAACAGGCAAAGGGAGATACACCTTGGGAGCGACTGCATCCTGGTGTCTAGGAAAACTGCCTGCCAAGCAGGCGTGCTTACAGGCCAGGACAGGACGAGCAGGAGGCAGGTCAGGGATGCTATTGGCTCGCCAGCATCCCCACTCTGACCCAGTCCCAGGTTCTGATGCTCCTTTCTGGCATGGACAGAGTCCTGCAGCCAGGAGACCGGGCTAGTGCCAGGCCTGCAGCCAGCAGGACAAATGGCCTAGGGCTGGGGGAAAAAGCTAACTAAACGAGAGACAAATGCCTTCTCCAAATTCCCCCATAGGGTGGGTTTGGTAGGAGTCACAGAAGACTCACGCCCAGGAGGGCGCTGGTGCTAACGTGCACAAGCTGGGGCACAAGCTGAAGAAGGGCTGAACAGGATGATGGAAAAAGGGAACATGCCAATTGCCCATGGGCGCAGCTCCTGGGGCAACACCCAAGCAGCTGCCTAGCTGGACTCCAGGGCCCCCTCTGTCATCCTGGTGATGTCTTGGTCCTGGACAAGGTCTGAGAAAAGCGTCTCCATAACCCCCACATCTCACCTTCCCACATTCCCGCAAGGTCCCTCCGTGTGGCTAAGACGCCCATGCGGGGAGGAAGGGGGAAGGCTGGACCTAGATCTGGCCAGAAACACGGCATGGCAAGGAGGGCCGCGATGTCGCCGTGCCACGTCCATCTGCTCTTGACGCGGGCGCCTGCCTTCCTTCCCATGCCCAGCCCTCCCCAACCCCCACGCCCAAGTCACTCGAATCAGGACCAGGAACGCCAGCGTCATCGAGGGGGGAGCGATGCACGTGCGGGGCCGGGATCCGGGGATCGCAGCGCGCTGGTGCCCCGACAGAGGTGAGGCGGAGGCCCCCAGCTCTTACTTGTAGGTGAGGCCGTCGGCGTTGGCGAAGAGCTGCTGCGCGGTGAGCCCATCCTCGGGCACGTAGCCGGTGCCGCCACTGATCAGGTAGTCCGCCATGCTGCTGGGAGACACCGCGACCCGACATAAACACCCGCGCGGGCCACCCCGCTGCTGCTGCCGCTGTTCCTGCTGCTGCCGCTGCCGCCGCTGCTGCTGACGCCGCGCCGCGGCCACGCTGTCGCCGCGGGCCAGGCGGGCCGGGGGCGGGGGCTGCGGCAGCGGCGGGGCGGGCCCGGGGAGCCGCCCTCCCCTCCCGCCCCGCCTCGGAGGCCGTCGCCTCCGCCCCGCGCCGCACAAAGGGCCGGGCGGAGAAGGGTCCAGCCGCCGCCGCTGCCCCACGCACGCGCTGGGCTGCCCGCAGCGGCACAGTGGCCCCGCATGCGGGGCGGGGGAGGGGCTGGAGTTGGGCGGCGGAGGGGGCTGAGCCAGGGCGAGACACGCCCCTTCCACCGCTCCCACCGCCTCCTCCCCGCAGCGCGCCCCCAGGCTGACCCCAGGTCTGCGCCACCCGGCCGCCGCCGGCCTGAGTGCCCCCTTGCCTTACTCCCCACCCCCAGGGTACCTCTAACCTGATTTGCTTTTCCCAGAGACTAAGCCCCGACTCTGACCATGACCCGGAGACCTGAGGAACTGGTCTGGGCTCACAGCTTCCCAACACAGGAGCTGAGGGTGCACCCTCTGAGCACGTGGAACCCCCACACCCCCAAACCCAAATTTTTCCCCGGGGACGGGCATTCTTAACAGTGACACTCCCTGACCTTTGGGTGGTCTTGGAGTCCTTGGCGGTTTCCAAGGCATTTTCATAAATGATCATATTTACCTACAATCTATTAATTGCCAGTTATTAGGTCCCCCCATACACACACACACACACTTTAGAGGTGCAAGACCTACAGTTCAGAAAGGGTGGGGGTGCTGCTTCTGACTCCTGGTTGAATGCTTCAGCCTGATAGGCCTTTTCCCAGCACAGAAAGTGGTGCGCATTGCGAGAGTTGTAAGCGGAAAGGAACGCTGGTTTTCTTTTGGAAGGGTAGTGTGATGGCAAGGTGAGGGAGGGCCATAGCCTGGCTTTGGCAAGTATATGACAGAGACTAGGGAAGTTTTGAAAAATTCCCAAAGCAGAAGTTTGGTGACCCTGGGCGCCCAGCAAGGCCCGGTTTTTCACATGGGGACTGTAAGATTAGGTAGCAAAGTGACTCACAAGTGAGAGGGAGTAGACCCCTTCCCTCTTATGTGACCAGAACTGTTAACACTAATCTAAAACCAAAAGCTAAAGACAGAAACCCCCACCCAGGTACACTCTGATGAAGTAGCAATTAGGTCTGCAGCTTCTGGCCCGGGGCAGTCCATATACATCCTAAGGACCCAGGTTCAAGTCCCAGGGCCAGCAGGAACAGCCAAGCTGAACAACTAATAAAAATAAATAAGTTAAATCAATAAATAAAAGCTTCTTCCTTCTCTCTTCCTGCCTGCTTGCCTATTTGCCCTCAGTCCTGCCTGCACCTTTCCTTTAAAAAAAAAGAATCCTCCCACTCCCAGCTGAACTCCGTGGTCTCCTCCACCTGTCTCTCTGTGGTCCCCACAGTTCTTCTTGGAGAGGTGAGCAGAGAGGCAGGGACACTGTCCTTTCCCTGGCAAGGTGGTTGTCCATGGCACTCTCTCCTTCACTCCCTAGCCTTGGGAGGCTGGGTTTGTTTACCTCTCTGCAGTGTGGTGGCAGCTGAGCCCAAGGGAGGTTTGGCCTCCAAGCCCCAAGGCTCCCTGGGATGCCCAGCCTCTCTCAATGACACCCCCGGGACCCTGCTAGGAAAACACAGACTGTTCCATCTGTGTGCAGAGGGGAGGGGAGGCTTCCCACAGAGCTAGGCAATGAGGTTGTGAGGCTAAGTGCTGGAGGAGACACAGATGTCACAGCGCCCTCTTTCCTCTAACTATGGGGACAGGAGCATCACAGACCCCAAGCTTCCCTCCCAACCAGGGAAGCCTAAAGGAGGTTCTTAATGGAGCTCTAAGGGCACTCTAGCCTTGGGAAGGAGGGGGTAGCCTACTGGGATTCTCTGCTGAGTGGGACCTGGGGCCAGCTTGCCAGGAATACCTTAGCCCCTTAGCCCCTTAGGACCTCTCACCAGCCACTGGAAACAGTAGTGAGGTCAGCCAGAGAAAGCACCCTAGCCATTCAGAGCTGCCCTAGGGCACCTTCTAGCCAGAGAAGGGCCAGGCTGTGAGGGCAACTGTGAGGATGCCCTTGGTCTCTCTGGGTCTCTAAGAGACCTACTTTGGGTCACTATCTCCTACAACATGGGTCAGGATAGCTAAGGTACAATTCAGGGTTCCACCAGGGCTGGAGCCTAGAACAGCAGTTGAATCCACTATCTCAGGTGACCTTAATATGACATCTGCCCCAGACAAGCATTCAGACCCATGGGAGGAGGCTGTGAGGCTGATTATGGGGAGGGTCACCTTCCCAGTGATGACAGATCTCATGGCCCCCCTCACCTTCTCTGCTGTCTCCCTACCCTCCTGTTTTGACCTGAGTCAGGGCTCCTCATTACTCTAAGCTGCAGGGCTCAGCCCTGGTTAGGCTGTCCTTTTCCAGAGGCTCAATCCACCCCCAGCCCCCCTTCCTCCTCTCTCTTCCTGATCTTCCCCAGCTGCTTCCTCCTTGGGGAGGAGACACCAGGCAACCAGTGGGCCTCCTCAGTCTGAGGAAGGGCTGTTGGTCCCCTGAGGCTCCCCACCTAGCATCTGTGAAGGACAGCAAGACAGAAAAGCCAGCCTAAGTCCCTTTCAGCCCCTCTTCAGAGTAGTGGGGGAACTGGTGCTCAGCAAGGCACCAAGGGCCAAGCATGGAGCCTGGAAGTTTCTATCTGGTCTAAGGTATTTGAAGGCACAAAATTTCAATTCACTTTTGAGCGGAGGAATCAGAAGGTGTCTGGAGGGGGAGAAGCGGTAATAACATTGGCGTTGTTGAGTTGGGACAGGGGACATGACTTGCCCAAGTTGAAGGCAGAGAGCAATAATACTGACCTCTAGCCCAGGCATCCTCGTGGAGCCCTGTCCTCTTCCCACAGCTCTAAGCTCATGATGGCAGATGGCAGCTCTGCCAGAGGTTTTGAATCTCATTACAATACCTGACTAGGACTCAGGTTTGACAAAGGCTCTTCAGAGCCTGGAAGGGGTGGGGATGGCCCCTCAATGCAGAAGTGCAATCTGGAGAAGGGATGATTCTTCAGGCCCGGATCTGAGATCTGCAGTGGCATTTTGCAATACCTGCTTTGAAAGCACTGCCTTCATCAAACCACTATGTGCCCCTATCTGCTCCCTCACCTCCTATGACCACTCCCTACTGCCCTGGACCCTGTGTCACAGCAGCTGGATTTTTAGGATGAGGAAGGATAGGATCTCCCGAACCTGAGTCAATTCTTAAGAGAGGCAGCTTGCCAGGGTGGGAGGGGTCAGGCTTCACCAGGCAGCCCCTTAAGCCATGAAAAGTTCTTATGTAAGCCACCAGCCCCTGGGCAGAGCTGTGGGGCTAATTCCCCCCCAGACATCACACCCCCGCCCCCCCGGCATCCCCCCCCAAACCTAGCTTCCAGGTCACCTCCCAGAGCTGCTGAGCACCAACAGATGGGGCAGAGAAAGAAGTCCAAATCCTCTGGACCGAAAGGATAGTGGGATTGCATTTCAAGCCATGATAAAATCCAGAGATTAGTCACTGTCTCTTTTTCAGTCAGTCCCCTGGGGCCCAGCTCAATACCCGCCACTCTTCCTCCAGTGACCATTCGAGATCCCAGCAGGATAGGGGCAAGAGGGGGTCCTGTATCTCAGGTGAGACCCTAGAGTCAGCAGCACTGATAGTCTCATTAGATTCAGCAACTGAAGAGGAGGGGACAGTTTCCTCAGCCTGCTGGGAGGAGGAGCTCCATCTGGACACCTACACCTGCCAGTAAGACTCTGAAGATAGTTCTAGAAGAAACGGCTAAGGAGGACTAAGCAAAGTTGAGCAGGGACTCCAAGAAGCACAGTTTGAACCCCAGGGGTTGGAGGCCCTTGGACTGGGTGTCGTCGGGTGTACAAGGTGAGGTTCGATCCAGAGTTAAGATTTTAGGGGACGTTTTTCCGGCCAGCTCCCTGGTGCAACACAACCCGAACCCTTTGCACAGTGCCCACTGCATGTCCCAGTCGAAGTGGGGTGCGTGGCGGCGTGCGTGGCGGCTGTGCCCAGCTTCAGGAAGTTAGAGGTTGAGATGTTTAGAAAGCAAAGGTGGTGGGACCGGCCCCTCCCCTCCCTTAAAGCGCTGCCAGGTTCCCAGTGCCACCTCGCCCGCCCCGGATGCGCCCCGCGCGCTCAGCCCTGGGCGTCACCTCTCGGGTTCGTAACCCGCCTGCAGCAGGCGGGCACTGTACCGCTGCGCTGCCGTCTCGTGTCCCGGGTGATGCCGGGCTCCGGACTCCGGAACAGCGGCGGCTCCGCCTCCCTGCAGCAGTAGCAGGAGCGGCCCCGACCCGGATGGCGTAGTGAGTGGCCCCTCCATGAGGAGGCTGCGGCGCGGGGCGGGCGGGAACCGGTCCGCCTGGAGGCTCCGGGGGCCCCAGTTGGGGAATGAACGCAATCAAGTCAGGTCCCGAGAGGGGACGAGGCCAGGGGGCGGGGCCTGCGAGCCGGGGGCGGGGCAGTTCGGAGGTGGGCGGGCCCGCGAGTCCAGTCGGCTCCACCCCTTACACTCCGGCCCGGACTTGGCTATCTTTGCCCTCCTTGATCAGCGAAGGGATCCCGGGAGATGGAGGTGCAACCGGGAAGGACCCCGCCCCTTTCCCGCCGTCAGGACCTCGCAATGTCTTCTGTTCTCTTCTGAGGAAAACAAGAGGAAAGGAGGGCTCTACAGAGACCCGGGTTTTCTTCGTACCTTCCTCTTGCAGCATGGTCGCTCGGAGCGCCTCCTACCCGCTAGCCGCAGGTCTTCCACGCCACGGCAAGTAGGCAGGGAAGACTACCCATCTCTCTTTGCCTGCTGTGTCCCCTTTTCTAGTCAACAGATTCCCTTAGATGAGCGGGAAACGGATATTTCTCGGTTCTTACCTGTCTGCAGGCTTCTTAAGGGGTTCCTGATAGGCAGGGAGTTGGGCCGAGCACACAGGAAGCTTAAACTTGTTCACCTACTGACAAGAAAGCATATCTCCTCTTCCTCTTCCTGTTAGCAGTCTTAGGTGATCTCGAAATAGTTAACTATTCCCTTGACCCAGAAAATTCTACAAATTATGCAGATCAAAATGTTCAAATCTTCCTGTTCATTTTAAGAACACTCATGAAACAACCGAGGCCTTCGAGGTTATGCACAGCCAAAAAGCCACCAAGTGTCGGAAAGGATGTCATTTTACAAAAGCAATGTGTGGCGCCCCTGCTGGAGTAGCGGTTTAGTTCGCCGTCTCCAGGAGAGTGCAATCCACATACAGCACAGGGACCCAGGCTGGCATCCCCAAGGTGGTGAACAACCAAGATGCGCAACGAAATAAAATAAAATAAAAATGCTCGTTTAAAAGAAAAGAAGTGAAATTTGTGCCATCTGGCAGTTACAATGGTGGAGTAAGTTACGTGTCCCAGGTTAATCTGAGGGATGGACACAAGGTCAGTGTCCCAGGAAGAGTGCATATGCTGCACTGCTGTGCTTCAAAATGCTGAGACTAATGCTGAATGTAAGGATTTAGATGGATGTCGATTCTCTGATCCTTCACACACAGACAATGTAAGGAAGGTTCTGACAGGGCAGGACATCCCTCCACACAAAGTCCCCAAGTTTCAGCACAGAATTTGAGAGCTCACAGCCGATTAACCCCTCCATGAGTTCTGCTACACCGCCCTGGTTCTTGCTGGAAAAGAACGGATTGCCCCTGAACCAGAAGAGGAGGCTGCATAGGAGGAGAGAGACTCCAAAAGAAATGAAAGAAAGGAAAACATATGACTTAGTAGTAAATTCAGCATCACATACATTAAAAATTTTTTAAAGGAAAGGGGTAGACAGGAAAGAAATCGAGCAGGCAGGCAGGCAGGAAGAGAGAGGAGGAAGGAGCACTTCGTTTTATTTTTATTTAATTGTTCACTGGTTGTTTCCTCCCGGGTTTGGGATTGAACCCAGGGAGATGTGGCTTGGGATCCTTTGGAGGCAACTGACCTAACTGCTGTTCTACCAGGACCCATCTACATTTAAAAAAATTAAATGTAACTTTTCCTATTTCAACATTGCAATTATTGTCTACAGTGATCGAGCACCTAGTATAGATGGCAAAGAAAAGAAAGAGTCTTTGCCCTGAGGCAATTTCTTTGAGAAGACAGCATAGACAGAAGATAAACAGAATTCTTATACCATATGCTTTTTTATTTTAAAAAAATCTGACAATCTGAGGGAGTCAATAGTAAACACTGAATGTTTGGGAGAGCACGTTTCAAGGAGGCAGAGCTATGGGTCATATATTTGAGCAAGTATTTCACAAACAAAAATAAATTTCACATGGACACATTCCCCAGGTTCAGAATTAAAACAGTTTCTCTGACTTCTAGTCACACATGAAATCTTATCAATGTCAATCCATGATAGACCAGATTTTTGCTGCAGAATAAATTTTTGTACCCCCGGAAAACCCAAATATTGAAGCCTATTTATACCTCAATGTGGTGACATCTGTAGTGAGGACCTTTGGATGATGACTAGGTCATGAGAGTGGAGCCTTCATAAATGGGTTTAGTGCCCCTATAAAAGAGACCCCAGATTGTTCCCTCACCCCTTCTGCCAGGCATGACGCATTTATAAACCAGGAAGCCAACTCTCACCAGATGTCAAATCTGCCAGTCTTGATCTTGGACTTACCAGACTCCAGAAACAATGAGGAATAAATATTTGTAATTTAAGACACCCAGTCTATGACAGTTTTGTTATATCAGTCCCAATTTTATCAAGAGTATTGTCATGCTCTTCAAGTCATCTCTCAAAGAGGTAAGGGAGTGGGTATCTAAATTTTACAAAATGATAGCTGCAAGATATTGTAATTTCTATTATATAGTCATTCCACTAATGTTCATCAGATACCTGTCATGTGCCAACTAGATATTGGAAATACAATGGTGAACAGGATGGTCACTGTTTATACTATGGTGGATCTTAAAATTCACTGGGGCAGAGACAAACAGGCACCCAGAAGACAATGTAAGGAAGGTTCTGACAGGGCAGGACATCCCTCCACACCACCCAGACTCCAGGACAATGTCAGAGCTAGCTGTTCTAAGAAAGAAATGAGTCAGTGTCCACTTCAGAGGCCCCTGGAAGTGGGCTGACTTGATAAATAAGTGACACATACGTAGTTCATGAGTAACTCCAAGTAGTGATTGAAACTTGGTTTTTGCTCACTACAGAGAGCCTCTGTCTTTTCTCCAGAAAAGCCATAAATGAGATTTGCTAACAAACTGTTCATTAAAGTAGTCACATCTCCATGGGATAACCTGAGGGCCTCAGCATTTCATATGAGGGAATTTTACCTGTCACATTGTCCAGACCAGTGATTCTCACCAGGACACTTGGCACTGCCTTGGGGCATTTTTTATTGTCATGACTGAGGGGGAAGGGACATAGTACTGGCATATGGTGGGTAGAGGCTGGGATACTGCTAACCATTCTACAGTGCACAGGACAGCCCGCCACATGACGAATTATCTAGTCCCAGTGTCAGTAATGCTAAGATTGAGAAACCATGGTCTAGAGGAACTATTTGAAGAAACCAGAACTAAAGCAAAACTACTTCTTCCGAAAGCTGGCAGGACAATGAACTGTTTCCGGTTTTTTGTTTGGGGTTTTGTTGTTTTGTTTTGTTTTTTCTTTAGTACATGAAAGAGCTATGTATCCTCAGCAGCACGGTTTCCTCATTTAAGAAATGAGAGTATTGAATTAGATCATGGAGGAAGTCCCTTCCAGCTTGAAAAATATATATAAATGAATCAAATACACTTACAGGATTAGAATGCAATTAATTCAGGCTACAGATTGAGGGGTGGTGGTTAGTCTAGGTGCTAGTCTGTCTGCATTCCCTCACCTTACAGACTTCTTGAAGTCAAGTGCATAGTACATTCAGAAAAAAACAAGGATAATTATGAGACTGAAACAAGTGGCCAGGAGATCAACATTCATTGAGCACAGACGTGTGTCAGACACTAAGATAGTTACTTCTCACACTTTTCTCATTAATCCTGCTTCCCATTATTTACATCTATTTCTCAGGTGAAGAAACTGAGGCTCAGGAATGCTAAGCAGCTTGTCCATAGTCATGGAGTAATGATTGGCAGAGCCCAGCTCAGACCCTGGACCTATTTGCTTCAACACTGAGCCTTTACATACCGTCCTAGTAACTCTCATCTTCTCTTCCTGCAGAACCTGATGCCATCAGCAGAAAGCTGAGTACATGGATAGTCCATTGCAGTGGACTTTGAAGGGTGGTTCAGATTATTTTATGATTAGATTTTGATCAGACTGAGTAACACTTGAATTAAGTGGCAATTAGTATGAAATAAATTTATTGTGATTACATTTATTATAAGAAAATGTCTGCAGTGGACATAGCAAAGTTCCTTGTTAACAATTGTTCCCCAAGATCTGATTATTGAAAGAGAGTGGACTGACCTTTTAGGAGCTTGTATGAATATCTCCACCCTGTAAAAGGATAACCTGCAGGAAGCTAGAATAATAAAAACTTCTACTTGCACTTTTTTTCTTTAAAGAAAAGTACAAGCAGGAATGAAGGCAAGTAGTTAGATAGGCAGGAAGACAGACAAGGAAGAAGCACCTTTATTTTATTTTTATTTAGTTGTTCACACAGGTGGTTTTCCCCTAGGCCCAGGACTCAAACCCAGGGGTATGTTGCTTGCCTCTTCAGAGGCGACTGACTTACCAGCTACTCCACCAAGGCTCACCTACTTACACTATTGACCTTTGAAAAATATTGATTTGTTCAGCAGATAATTAAGATGCGTGTGGTATGTATAACTGTAACCTTGGCACACTCTGACAGCCTAGAAGGTTAAATCTGCTGCAGTGCAGTCCATATACATCCCAGGAGCCCAAATTCACAGCCCAGGATCTGGAGGGAAGCAACCAAGATGAACACCTAACTTTCTTCCTGCCTGCTGGAAGGCTGCTGCCTACTTGCCTTCATTCCTACCTGTACCTTTCCTTTAAAACAAAACAGAACAAAACAAAAGGGTACCATTGTCAGTTTAGGGCATGAAAAGGGATCTAGTCAGAAAAATGAAGCATTGCAAGTTACGTAACAATATACATTGATTCTCAGCTGGGAGCAAATTGACTCCAGAGTCAATTGGTACCACATGGGTAAAGGCCATGGCTGCTGTTGAACATCCAAAAATGCACAGGATAACCCCTCTGAACAAAGAGTTATCCAACTTGATGCACACTGGTGGAGCAGTGGTTAGGTCAATTGCCTCCGAAGGAGCGTAGGCCACATACCCCTGGTTTCAAGTTCCCAGTGCAGGGAGAAACAACCAGTATGAACAAATAAAAATAAAATAAAATACTCCTTCCTCCTCTCCCTTCCCTCCTGCCTACTTGCTCACCTTCATTCCTGCCTGCGCCTTTCCACTAAAAAAAAAAAAAGAATTATCCAGCTCAAAACAGCAATTAAGCTGAGTCTGAGAGCACTTAGTATCAAGCAGTTGCATGCTATTGGGTAATGTCAGTGATGAGAAGTATAGAAGTTGAAAAAAGAACAATAACTGTAGGACACTTCAACATCTCATTTATAAAGAACAGATCAACCAGGCAGAAAAATCAACAGGAAAACAGCTGCTTTAAATGGTCATCTGGAACAATTAGGTGTATTAGACAAATACCAAACACTTCACCCAATGACTACAGATTTCACTGTCTTCTCAAGAGCTCATGGAACATTCTCAGGAATAGATAATATGTTGGGATGCAAAACATGTTTTAACAAATTTACAAGGATTGAATTCATACCAAGGATTGTCTCTGACCAGAATGGCTTAAAACTAGAAATTAACTACAAAAAGAAGTTGGAAGACCCCAAATTAATTGGAGACTACACAACGTGCTTCTGAAGGAATCTTGGGTAAAAAAGGAAATCAAAAAGGAACTTAAAAAATACTTAGAAACATACTCTGGTGGTCTAGTGGATAAGGCCACTGGATGTAGTCCACATACATCCCAAGGACCTGAGTTTGAGACCTGGGGCCAGGGGAACAAACAAAATGAACAACTAAATAAAGCAAATAAATGCTTCTTCCTCCCCTCTCTAGCTCTCCCTGCCTGCCTGACTTCTTACCTTCATTCCTGCCTGCACCTTTCCTTCAAAACAAAAACAAAAACAAAAAACAACTTAGAGACAAATGAGAATGAAAACACGAGATACCAGAATCTATGGGACGTAGCAAAAGTAGTATCAGAGAGAAGTTCATTACATTGTGAAGAAAGGAAGTAAACAAAATTCAAGCACAAAGAAATGAAATAGAAAACAAAAAGACAATCCAGAAGATCAATGAAACCAAAAATTGGTTTTTGAAAAAATAAACAAAACTGACAAACCATTGACTAAACTCACAAAGAAAAAAGGGAGAAAACTCTCATAACTAGAATCATAAATAAAAGGGGAGAAGCTACAATAGATACCACAGAAATTAGAAAACATCATAAGAGACTACTATGAAGAACCCTATACTAATAGACAACCTTGAAGTCATGGACAAATTTTTAGAAAAATACAGCCTACCAAAACTGAACCTGAAAGAACTGGAACACCTAAATAGAGAAATCACTAGCAAGGAAATTGAAGAGGTAATCAAAAGACTCCCTAAAAATAAAAGCCCAGGACCAGATGGCTTTTCTAATGAGTTTTCCCAAGTCTTCAGAGAATACCTATTCCTCTCAAACTCCTCCAAAATAATAAAGAACTTCCAAATACTTTCTATGAGGCTAACATCACACTGATACCAAAAACTGATAGAGATGTCACCAAGGAAGAAAATTACAGACCAATATCTATAGTGAACATAGGTGCAAAAATTCTCAACAAAATATTAGCAAACAGAATCCAACAATGCATCAAAGGATCATCCATCATGACCAAGTGAGATTTATCTCAGGAATACAAAAATAGTTCAATATATGTAGATCTATTAATGTCATACACCAGATCAACAGGAACGAGGAGAAAAACCACATGATCATACCAATAGACACAGAGAAAGCATTTGACAAGATCCAACACCCATCTATGATAAAAATCCTGGATAAAATGGGGATAGAAGGTACATACCTCAACATAATAAAGGCCATACATGATAAACCCACAGCTAACATCATAGTCAACAGCAAAAAAATTGAAAGCATTTCCTCTAAGGTCAGGAAAAAGACAAGGCTCTCCACTCTCACCACTGCTATTTAATATCATACTGGATGTCTTAGCCAGAGCAATTCAGTAAGAAAAAGAAATCCAAATTGGAAAGGAGGAAGTAAAGCTTAATCATTTGCAGACGATATGATTATATATATATTCAAAACCCTAAAAACTCTGTCAAAAACCTATTAGAACTCATCAATGACTACAGTAAAGTGGCAGGCTACAAAATCATTGAACAAAAATTTGTTGCATTTTTGTTCATAAGCAACATGCTAGAAGAAAACGAAATAAAAAAACCCACACCCTTTAAAATAGAAGTTTAAAAATCAAGTATTTTGGAAGATACTTAACAAAGGAGGTGAAGTATACAATGAAAACTACAAGTTCTTCTTAAAAGAAATAGAGGAGGATACAAAGAGATGGAAAGACATCCCCTGCTTATGGTTGGGAAGCGTCAACAGTGTTAAAATGGGCAACGTACAGATTTAATGCAATCCCTATTAAAATCCCATGGTTTATTTACAAGAAATAGAACCAAAAAACTTAAAATTTATATGGAATGACAAAAGTCTCCGAATAGCTGAAGCAATTATGAGAAAAAACAAAACGAATCTAGAGAGATTATACTCCCAGACTTTGAGCTATACTACAAACCAATAGTGATTAAAATGAAATAGTGCTGGAATAATAACAGAGGCACAGACCAGTGGAATAGAACTGAATAACCAGGAACTGACTCACACACTAATGTGTGGGGAAAAAAAAAAAGAGCCAAGAAAATATTATGGAGAAAGTCTCTTCAATCAATGGTGTTGGGAAAACTGGACAGCCACATGCAAAAGAATGAAGCTAGACCAACCTTAATACCATTAACAAAAATTCACTCAAAATAGACATAAGACCAGAAACCAGAAAATTCTGGAAGACAACATAGGAAAGACATGCCAGGACATCAACCGTAGAGAGGACCTTGGGGACTCAACTCCAGCATCAAGAGAAACAAAAAGAAAAATAAACTGGGACGACATCAAACTAAAGAACTTCTTCAGGAAACATCACCAAAACAAAAAGACAACCTACTAACTAGGAGAAGATATTTGAGCTCCATATTTCTGACAAGGGTTTAATATCCAAAAGACTCATAAAACTTCATAACAGAAAAACAGTCAATCCAATCAAAAAATGAGAAGAGGAATCAGAGAGATTTTTTCCAAAGAGAATGTACAGATGACCAACAAGCACATGAAAAGATGTTCCTACTCACCGGCTGTCTGGGAAATTCAAATCAAAACAACAATGAAATAACACCTTACACCTGAGAGATTGGCTGTTATCCAAAAGTCTGGAAACAAAAAATGTTGGGGAGGATGTGGAGAAAAGGGAACACTTACACTGTTGGTGGGAGTGCGAACTGGCACAACCCTTTTGGAAAACAGTATGGAGACTTCTCAAAAGTTGACAATGGAAATCCCATATGATCCTGTCATCCCACTGCTGAGTGTTTACTCAAAAGATACAAAAACACCAATTCACAGAGATCTCTGCACCCCCATGTTTACTGCAGCCCTGGTCACAATAACTAAGAACTGGAAAGTACCTAAGTGCCCAAGGTCAGATGAATGGATAAAGAAGATGTGGTGCATATACACAATAGAATACTACACAACCCTTAGAAGAGATGAAATCCTGTCTGTTGAATCAACATGGAGGCATCTAGAGGGGGGAATTATGCTAAGAAACAAGTCAAAAGAAGAAAGTTTCATACCAAATGACCGCACTCATAGACAGAAAGTGAATTGACAAAGGAACAGATGAAACAAAACCAACCCTTGGACACTTGTAACAGAACTGAGGTTACCAATAGGGAACGGGATAGGAAGAGCAAAACGAGTGGTGGCGGAGCCCACTGGACACTGGTGAAGAACACTTGGTGATGTGGTGGAGGGCAGGGTGTGCTGACTATATCTGAGAAATGGGGAAAATGCACATATGGGAGCCTACACATGAGTTGATTTTAATTATAAAACAAAGTTACTGCAACAAAATACTTAAAAAAAAAAGTTGAAAAAACCCAACACTATCAGCTGGAATAATCACAGAGGAGAAAGGACTACTAGACTGGGTCTTTAAAGGAAATGGGATTTAGGAAGAAATGGGGTCTGGAGGGGACATTTCAATGAGAGACTATTTCGTGGGCAAAAATGCTGAGGCAGAGTGAGCCCAGAAGTGTCTGGGACAGTAGGCATATATTCCAGATTCGACACTCTCTCACTCCAGTCTCTGGCTGGGTCAGGTCATGGTGTTAGCTCCATGTGACAGATGAGGAAACCGAAGCACAGGGAGCCTCTGAGAGGATCCTGTGACCGTGCTTGAGCTGGAGCTAGGAACCAGTCCTCCTCTCACCTAGTCCCTGAGCTCTCCCCACTGTGACACTGAGCTAGGGCCCCGCAGGTGCTGAAATCTGCCACCAGGAGCCAAATGGACCAGACTTATCCCAACCAAAGCTCCCCCTGCCCTGAATCCATTTGGCCCACCCTGGAACCTCATTGTCTCTTTATTTGAAAGGACACCCTGCAGAAACCTGAACACACACACACTTCTCAAGCGAGAAATGGAAAGACAGCTGATGGAAAATGGAACCGTGTTCTAAAGGGACAGACCCGATTAATAGTCAACAGACTAATAAGGGGCGAGAAGCTGGCTGGTCAGTAGAAAGAAAACAGCAGCTGCCAGCAAGCCCTGGAGAGCTGGGGAGGGAGGCCTGGTATTTCAGTGTTGCCTGAGTGGATAAAATGGGGAGAAAATCTCAACTGGTGAAGTAGAAGGGAGAATCTAGAATTTTCCACCTAGACACTCTGAAAAGTAGGCTGGAAGCCCATGAGCCAAGGACCAGGGATTATCAGACAAACTCAGTTCCTGAGTCTGTTCTAACTGACTGCTATCTCTCCTCTCCTGTCTACATTTAACAAGCAAGGGAACCGGAGGCAGTTTCCTGCTGCAGCGTCAGATAAGGGTGGAAAGGAGAATGGAGGCCAGGGGAGATGCTGCGGGCCTGAGACTAGGGCAAGCACCAAGTGGGTTTCCAGAGGTCCCCAAGAACTCCTCAGGGGCCAGGTGACATCACTTGTGCCCGCGACATTGAGGAAATGGTGATGTCAGGTGAGAAGGAGCAGCCTGGGGACATTAGAGATGACCGCACCTGGGTCTCACTTCCAACTCTGCCAGCCATCCTTGTCCAAGCCATGAAGGTCTACGGGAGGAAGGGCTACCCTGCGGCCCTGTGACTCTTCTCCCTCACCCCTCCTTGTTCTAGCCCTGCTCTCCAGGATGTAAATGTCTGACAGCTTTGCCACGTGTCACCCAGTCTCTGCAGCTCCAGTGAGGATGAGGTTGGGTGAGGGTGGCGTGGAGGGGTGAGTGAGGGCTGCCAGCCCGGGAAAGACGTGTGTCAGGGTCACAGAAATGCCCTGCACCCATGCCCACAGCCCCCTCAGCACCAGGTCTCCCCTGAGACCCTCTTCTCCTCACCCCCAGCAGCACTGGTAGCACTGAAAGCCTGTCTTTGAGGACAGTCTGTCCACCCTTCCCTGCTTTTATTTCTAACCATTCCCCCGCCTAGCCGCATAAGAAAAATGCAAGCAATGTGCAAGCTTCACTTTTCTCGCGCCTGGGAGGCCCTGACATTATCAGAGCCACAGCTAACTCTGGCCTTCACCCCAACCCACTCCTGCCTCTTGCCCGGGCCTTGAAAGCAGATGGGTACGGGGCACCGGTACTGCCAGTGTGGGCCCAGGGCACCAGGGCAGGCCCCCACCTGGTGGCTGCCTGGGTGTTTTTCTGTTCCCAGGGTGCCCCAAGGGTGGAAGGACTACACACTGCTGTCTGGGCTGGGAGGGCAATTGGGCCCCAAGGTGGGAGGAACCCTCCCTCCCTTCCTGCCTCTTCCTGTCAGGTCACCTGCGTGCAAGCAGGACAGGGGGTGGGGATGGGGCGAGGGAAGAGGTTAGGGTGAAGACCTGGATGTTGGGAGGGAGAGGTGGAGGGTCCTGTTATAGGAGTCCCAAGCCCTCCTCACTCCCGCAGCCTCCCTCTACCCCGCCCCCCTGCATTGCTCCTGCTTGCCTAACTCATCCAGGGCTAGGAGTGTCCCCTCCCCACCTTGCTTCTAGGCCTTGAGATCCTGGGGGTTTCCACACACTGCATATCCACTTACTCCCTTCTCCGAGGGGCAGCATGGAGAGGAATCATCTGTTCTGTTTCCATCCCCACCTCCAAGCACTCCACTCAGATCCCAACTCAGTCTGCAGGGTGGGTGTGTATGGCTTCCCAAGATTTCCTGCTGGAGACTCAGGCCTCTTGGCAGATCCGAGGCCCCTGCTGGCCTCCAGCCCCGCTGGTTACCTGGTTACCTGGTATCCGCAGCACCACCTTCCCCTCCCTTAGGCAGGATACAGTGTAGCCCGGGACTACTGGGAGGGATGAGGTGCCAAAGAACCAGAGAGGGCCACCCTGGGGTGAGATGGGTTCATGGGTGGGCCTGATGCCCCCAAGCCAGGGTGAGAGTTTATCAGTATGCACCCCTGATAGTTTCCAATGCTTCTATCTCTGGCCTGTCACCATTCCATTAGAGGTCCTGTGAAGCCTCCACTCTACCTCCCATCTTTGCTCTGGAACCCTTAGCAGAATTCCACCTGCCTTCCAGGGAAGTCTGTGATAGCTGTTGGGTGGGTAGGTGGATGGATGGATGGATGGATGGATGGATGGATGGATGGAAAGAAAGAATGCCTTCCACTGTTTCTCCCTACATACACTGGAAAGAAAAGGACATCACATCTGCAGTCCTGAAATTCCTAGTACCCTGTTTAATTTCCAGCCGACAAAACCAAGAACTCTCCCAAGGCAGAGTGCATTTAGGAACTGGTTTGGAAAGCTGACGTTACCACCCACCTGCAGCAGAGTGGGAAATGGAGCCTGCTGGGGGGAGAGAGGGGCTTCTGAGGTCTGTGAAGAGCCCACTCAGGGCACCAACAGGTTCACCATCATCTCCTGAGTGCTGGCATGGGGAGTGAGGCCCCAGCACCTGGTCCTGACCTTAGAACAGTGTTCCTGACATGATGGGTGAGCCGGGGCTTCTGCAGTAATCTGCAGAAGTGTGAGTCTGCTTCCCCGCCCCAGTCACACCTCAGCTTTGGCTTCCTGCTGGTTTGTCCCTCCTCATTTTTCTGAAGCTTGATGATCATTGTGATAGAAAATAGCAAATGCTAGATGGAGGTATCAAGTGAAGAAAGTTACCTGAAAGTGCTTGAAAAACGTCAGGAGCTGCACAAACAGGGATGTCACTCCTCGTGTTCCCATCCATCCAGGAGCACTAAGAGGTCTGCGCCAGACTGGGAGAGATCTGAGCGTTCAGCTAATCCCACTCTTTCATTTTGCAGGCGAGAAACGCGAGGCTCAGCGAGCTGGTGTTCCAAGGCCACACAGAACGGCTGAGCCAGAGCTGGAGTCCTGGAAGGCAGCTGAGCTTTCACTGAGCAACCAGTACCGAACACTGTGCCGTGCGCTTACACGTTCATGTAAGAGAATCAGATAACATGTCTGGCTTTCAACTCACTTTAAAAGTTGTATTTACCTACTAAAATTCACTTTTTTAAAAAGAGAAGAAAGAAGGGAGAGGAGGAAGAAGCATTTCAGGAGAGGAGGGAGGGAAGGAGGCAGGGAAGGAGGAAAGAAAGATTTTTTTTTTAAATATTTATTGAAGTAACTTTGCTTTAAAAACTATTATGTGCATGGTCCCCATTCTTCAACTATATGACAGCATATGCTGCCTGCTACCAAATTACCGAAGTTGGTCATTTGTCCCTTGGGAAGGACAATTTTATTCACTAATTTTGTTGTTCTCCCCAGCCCTGGGTCTTGAACCTGAATGCAGGTCCTCGGGCTTTACAGTCTCCGTATCCCAGCCACCAGCTCGGTGTCCCAGCCATCAGCTCAGTGTCCCAGCCAGCAGGGTGGGTCAGATGCCCTCGCTCTGTGTTGTGACGATGTGTAGAGCCATGTTATACCCCCAGGTTCACTCTCTGGGCTCAGAGAAAACCACCAAGATGGACAACTAAATAAAATAAATGAAATGTTTCTTCCTCTTCTCCCTTCCAGCCTGCCTGCCTCTGCTAGCCTTCATTCCTGCCTGCATCTTTCCTTTAAAAATAATAATAATAAAGCTTCTGGGCATGCCCTTGTAGCTCAGGCATGGGGCATGTAAAGTTCAAAGACCAGGGTTAGCAACCCAGGGCAGGGGTAAGGAGCAACTGAAAAGAACATTTTAAAATACTTCTTCCTCCTCTTCCTTCTTTCCTCTCAAAAAAAAAAAAAAATTATACATGTATATATCTATATACACACACATATATATACATACATATATACTTATATGAAGATTAAAGCCTCCATAAACATTCACATACAGTGTTGGTCTTTTTTTAATTTCCAAAATTATTTTTTAAACTCTGTTACTGTTTCACTACTTTACAAAACTATATACATTTCAGGCAATAGACTCACACCTCTGTGCAGATACCACACTCACCACCAGAGCTTAGTGCCGTCCCCTGTATCATTTTCACTCGTCTACCCCAGGCCACTTCCCCTCCCACCCCACTCTGGTAACCACAGTCCTGAGTCTGCTTACATGCAGGTTTGTGTGTAAACACACATTTCCATTTCTCCTGAGTAAACAAGAGTGGGATGAATGGGACCTGTGGTCAGTGTATGTTCAATTTTATAAGAAATCACTCAGGTATTTTCTGAAGTAGTCACACCATTTTGCATCCCCCTGCCTCCTTGCCAGCATTTGACACGGTCAGGGGTTTTTCGTTTGTTGGCTTGCTTTTTTTCTGTCATTTAATAAATATGTATGAAAAAGTTTTTGGATTTGTTTTTTAAGAGAGGAAGAAAGGAAAGGAGAAGAGAAAGCAAGCATTGTTATTTGCTTGTTTCATTTTGGTTCCCAACATCCTTCTTGACCCCTGGGTCACAAACCCCAACCTGGGTCCTTGGGCTTTACGTGGTCCACACCCCAGTCATCTCAGCCATCTAAGCCACACGGGTACTTCTGAAAAGTGCTTTAAAACTTGCTTAAGGTGAGCCCTGGTGGAGTAGGGGTTGGTGCTATCCACATACATCTCAAGGTCCCAAGTTCATGGGACTAGTGGAAACAACCAAGATGAACAACTAAATAAAATAAATAAAATGCTTTTTCCCCTGTCTTCCTTCCTGCCTGCCTCTGCTCACTTTAATTCCTGTCTGCATCTTTCCTTTTAAAAAAATTCTTTCCTTCCTTTAAAAAAGAAAACTTGCTTAAAACCATGCATATAGTGAGTGGCAGAGCTGATATTTAGTTGTAACCTGTCTCTCTCCTTTTTAATGAAAAAAATCTTTATTTCAGATAAAATTAATATTTCTATAAATTAGGATAAAGTAAACATCTTTCCTCAAGTTGATTATTTCCAGAGATTGCTATTGGTATCATTTGAATATGCACTACGTGCTCATGAGAAGCTTCTGTAGTCTCTTCTTGGTAGGAATTCCAGTTTTTGAATTGTTCCCCTTCTTTCACATATTCCGTTTTGGATCATCAAACTTTGGATCATGATTGCTAAGTAGTAAGGCATTCTTTCAACGCAGGGTTTTCTTTCTGGCATTTGACTGTCATAAGTATTCCAAAGTTCTTTCAACATTTGGTAAAATCTAAAGAATGCTTTATTCTTGTGCTCAGTGTATCATTTCACACACAAAAAAGCATATAAGGGACCAAGAATTATGTGAATTTACCTGAAAACATAGATTTTTCCTAATTCATATCCTTGAACTTGTTCAGAACATTTCTCTCAGGCCTTGTCGCTCATCATTTCAGGGATCAAAGCCTCATCTTCAACACGTCTGAGCTACTACTCCGTGGGGTCAAGATCCTCTCTGTCATCTGCCTCTTCAAACCATTCTCTTTCTTCTACACATACTGGCCCTTACACCATTCATTCACTCCACCTCCACTCAAGAACGGGCGGAATCATCTAGGTTATGCTGCAGGAAGAACAGCAACAAAATCAATGCCCAGTAAGTTTAGGTAACAAAGATTTATGGCTCATTCAGCGTGCATGACCATTGGGGTTAGGTGAGGCCTCTTCTACTCCTTGTTCTCATTCCAAACTCAGGCTGCTGGAGGAGCCACTGTGTGGAGCATTTCCCTTTGCTGTACAGAGGTGAAGAGATCTCTGGAGGTCTCACAAAGGCAGTTAAAAGCTCCATCCTGAAAGTGATAACCCTCATTTCCATTTCCATTGGCTGTACCTAGTCTCATGGCCACACCCCATTGCTAGGGACCAGGGACTGAGCAGTACAATCCTACCATATGGTCAGAAGGCAAGAGGAAGAAATGCTTGGTGAACAGCTTTAATATCTACCATAGGTCTGAGCAGTAAGTGTTAATCATTTAGAACATGCAGGGTGACACTAAGAGGAAAGGTGTCCATAGACAATGTTGAATTACTCTAAAGGTAGGTCTCTCTTCCCTGGCACTGCCTATGGAGGTGGCAACCACCTCCTTCTAGGCATCGTGATCGCCCTCAGACCTTGTGAAGTCCAAAATCATCAAAAAGAGGACCAACAAGCTCATCACTGATATGTCAAAATTAAGTGTAACTGCTGGAAGTCCAGTGGCATTGACTATGGGGTGCACAGAAGATTCAAGGGCCAGATTTGGATGCCCAACATTGGTTGCAGGATCAAGAAGAAAACAATGCATGTGCTGCCCAGTGGCTTCTGGAAGTGTTTGGTCCACACTACTAAGGAGCTGGAGGTGCTGCTTATGTGCAACAAATATTCCTGTGCTGAGATTGTTCACCATGCCTCCTCTAAAAACCGCAAAGCCATTGTGGAGAGAGCAGCCCCGCTGGCTGCAGAATCGCTTTCCCAATGCCAGGCTGCACAGCAAAGAAATTAGACAGTTGTGTGCACATAGCATTGTGTTCATAAAACCGCACCCACGAGTTTAGTCCCCTCACAACGCCTCTTCCTGATGAGCACAGACAGCCTTGGCCGGGTGCAAAGGCCTTTAAACTGCATGGAAAGACCCTCCAGTTGCCCTCTGTCAGGGCTTTGGGAAGAACCTACATGGTTCATAAGTGTAGTTTCCATGAAGGGTCAGCAATAGACTCAAAATCCAATCATTTTGCCCCTTAATTCATTCCTCAGATTCATATTCTTATTCCAGCCATGCCCTAGTTCTCTGTAACTTGTGATCAAGGGCAGAGCCATTCTGGGAGCCGGTGTCATGTACCTGCTCAGGATCACAAAACTATGGGACAACTCATATGGGACAGATTGGGGAGCTGTGGAAAATGTCACCTCCTCGGTTTCCAAAAGGAAATGGGACAGGATGGGGAAAATGGTGGTGGAGCCTACTGGACAATGGGGAAGAATACTTGGGAATTTGGTGGAGGGCAGGGTGTGTGGAAACATAGCTAAGAAATGGGGAACCTATACATAGAAAATTATTTTAATATATTGAATAACCACAATAAAAAAAAAATGAATCAAAAAACAAAAGTCACCTGTTCTACACAGTCCTGCCTGAGCCCTTGGCCTAGACCTCAGAGAGCGTCCAAAGTTATTACAACTAGAAGAGCTGTGTGGGGTAGTGACTGACCATTAGTTTGGCAGATAGCAGGCCTGTCTGGAACTCTTGGTTCCCCCCATAATCACTGTGGAATTGTGGGCAGATAGTCTCCAAGCTGTTTCTTCAACTGGAAAATAATGATCATGACCTCTGTAAATGTGTTATGAGGAGCGGCAGTTTTGGGTTTGTTTTGTTTTGTTTTTTTTTAAAGGAAATATGCAGGTAGGAAAGACGATGAGTAGGCAGGTAGGCAGAAAAAGAGAGGAGGAATTAGCATGCTTCTTTATTTATTTTTATGGTAGTTGTTCATCTTGGCTGTTCTCCTGGCTCCAGGACGTGAACCCAGGTCCTCGGGACATGTGCCACTCCACCAGGGCATGCCAGAGCAGCAGTTTTTCAGTGAAGCATCTGGCACCTAGCAGTTGCTTGATAACGGTTGCTATTGTTACCATGGCACTTGGAGCTAAATAAAAGCCCTAAGTATTTTCATGCACACTGCACAGAATGAACTCTGGGGGCCTAAGACTTGCTTTCCCTTGACCTTGAGCTATATTCAGGGTGAAATGATGAAGTATTATTGGTAATTGGTTAAAATTCATGTTTTGTCTCCTAACTTTTGAAATAATGATTTCATTATTGTTTCTTTTATTGCCTGTGCACATCTGATTTGCATGACTGATGTATAAGCCCCATAAGAATATATAATCATCAGAAGTCCAAATAGTGATTAAAACAAATCTAGAGAAACTTTTTGTGAAAGTCTAAAGTCAAAGAGCCTCAAACAAGTAAAAACTCAACTTTTATTTCTTTTACAGTTTCTACATGGTTGTTCTGGCTTGAGTTTGTAATTGTCTTTTGTATAATAGTTAATAAAATTTATAAACATTCGCTTGAACTTTTTCCAAACAAATTGGCTTAGATAGCTATACTCAAAGCCGTGCCTAGGACTGAAACAAGGTTACCCTCTTCTGGGACTTCCCAATATTCTAGTGATGCCATCGGTAGGTTATTGGCCTTCCACAGCAGAGAAGATGCCAGGATGAAGCCAGGCCATGTTTCCATCTTATCAGCTGTGGGTCTGCAGGTCGCGCCATGATGCATATGCCAGCAGAGGGCAGCGGTCTGCAAGTGTTTGCGTTTCTGCTACTCTGGCCTGAGACTTACCTTCCACTTCCCAACAGTATAAGTACTGGTATTGCTCTAAGAGCAGCTTCACGCACAATATTTCAGTTATGATAACCCTGTGAATTAAGACTGAACACAAATTATTATCCCCATTTCACATGAGACAATTCAGGTGAAGAGAAAGCAAGTGATTTGTTCAAGATCACACAGCCAGAAAGTGGAAAAAAAGTTCTAGAATCTAGGCCTTCAGATACCTAAGTTTGTGTTATTTCTACCTAACCATAATAAAAAATATGGTTTTTGCCCCTCTCTGTGGCTCAGCTGGCAGAGGTGCCAACTATGAAAGCCATGGACCCAGGTTTGAGATATACATAACTTTTTATTTTTAAAATACCTATTTGGGGGGAAAAGAGGGTAAATGGGTCAATTATATGATGAATTGAATCACTGATGGTAAACTTAATATATAGGTGTTGATTTATGATGCACATCTTAAACATACATGATGTTAAGATACAGTGTTCAATAAAATTTTTTAAATCAATAATTATTTAATAAGTAGATTTCTGGCACATTCTGGTGGCTCGGGGGTTAAGTCCATGCTTGGAAAGCAGTCCACATACAGCCCAAGGACCCAGGTTCACAGCCCAGGGCAGGGGCAGAACAGCTAAAATGAATAACTAAATAAAAACAATGCTTCTTCCTCCTCTCTCTTCCTTCCCATCTGCTGCCTGCCTGCCTTCATTCCCCTGCCTTCCTCTTTAAACAAACAAACAAACAAAAGTAGATTTTTAAAGTCAATTCTTAAAATAAAAAATAATCCTAAGGAAGAAAAGGCTTACTGCACCTAGGTGTTCATCAAGTATTATTTATAACAGTTAAAAATTAGAAACTTAAAGGCCTCCACGTAGGGGGATAATTAAGTCAAATATTATAATTTCACATGACACACTATTCCACATTATAAACAGTAATATTCCACACTAGGGAAATAAATATACTCTTAAATTGTAATAATAATAATAATAATAATAAATAAAATGCCTATTTCCTATATACTAAGTCAGTGATTCTCAGCCCTAGCAGCATATTAAAGTCTCCTGGGTTATTTTATAAAGTAACTCTCATACCTGGGACCCATCCCAAGCAATTACATCAGAATCTATTGGAAAGGGTCCAGGCACCTGCGATTCTTACTAACTCCCCTGAGTCGCTGGAACGCACAGCATCCAGAGCATTGTGTCCCAAGCAGCTCTAATGAAGAGCAGCCCACTCCGTTGTGCAGGCGCTTTGTAAGCACCGCGTTTATGCCTGATCACAGCCCGCCAACTGGGTATTTATCCACGTTACCGGTGTGGAGACCACGCCACAGAAAGTCGCTCAACTGACTTCGCACCGTTCCTAGTGCCGCAATTCCCAAACTGTGCACCAAGGCATTCTGGGTCTCCAGAGTGGGGTTCCCAAGGATGTTTGAAAAATATCAGGGCAGCTTCACAAGACATCAGTTGGACTGCTGCAAATGACTCACTCCATGCAGTTTCACGGTGTCTACAGTAGATGTCACCTTTTGCAAAACTAGATTTTTCAACAGGAAATCAATGTGAAAGAGGAAATGAGTGTTGTGACGTTCACCGTGAATCCAGAGAATTCATGCAATGCCCAGCCGTTACAGATACTCAATTTGTAATGATGGTAATTTTAAGTGTGAATTAAACTGTTTTTCTTTCAATGTACTATGTATTTTTTTTTCAAGTGGTTACATTGTTAGGACATAAATACTAAGTTGTTTGAGCCTAGCTATTTAATAAGGGGATTTATGGCATTTGTCATAATTCCATAGCCGTAGTAGCACTGATACATTAAGGGTGCCACTGTAATGTCAAGGTCACAGAGAAAAGGAGCAGGGGGCGATTTTAAATTCAGTAACTCTGACCCCAGAGCCTGAACACAGGATCATTCCTCTTAATTGGGCTTGGTCAGTGCTTTTCTTTTATATCCTGTCCTAGATGTTGAACTTTAAAGCACTGAGTCAGGGGTCAGCCTGGACGCAGTAGAGCAGACATAGCTATGTGTCCGTTATACTATCTGCATATCTCTGTCTAGTCCATTGAACATTACTGTCAGACGCCAAGTCATTGCAATGTCCCTGAGGAAGTTATACAACATCCTCAAGGCTCGGTTTCTTTATCCGTAAAACGGAGACAGCAAAAGTCAACATGACAGCGTTGTGAGGATTAAACGAGACGAAAATTGAAAAGCATTCAATATAATTAGTGATCTCTTCCTGTCTTCCTTCTTCACTTCCGTGACAGCGTGACGGGATACACCAGGGTTCACGGAGATGTGAAACACACCCACACACAGTCCGGCCATCTGTCTATCCCCAATCCTCAAGTGTACCATACATGCGGAGGTAAGTACATCCGTGTGTGTGTATATGTAATCACAACATCTTGGCTGATTAAATCAGCACAAAATAAACTGAAGAACAATGAAGCAAGCACGTTGTTGAATTCACTCTTCTGTCTCCACATACATTCCATGGATAGTGTCTGCTATGTAGAGAGCCTGGGTCAGCCCCACAATATGGTGCAGACTCAATAGGTCAGTTCCCTCCCTTTCCAGCTGCCCATATGTCCACTGTACATAATTCCACTGACCTAAGAATGACCTCCTTTCACCTCAACACACACACACACACACACGCACGCACACACACACACGCGCGTTCCGTCGTTGATTCTTGGTGCCCTCCGCCCCACGAGTGACCACCTTCCTTAGGGGCCATTGCAAGAGGAAACCCCTACACCAGCCAAGGTGCCTGAGTTTTCACCTTGAGATGATTTCTGAGGGCTTGAAAGGTTGTTTTCTAAAACAGACCTGTTAGGCTGGCCCACAAGGACAATGGCGGCCCAGAAGGACAAAATGGCGGCCATACCCGGGGAAAAAGGAAGCTGTGAAACCACACCTGGAATCACAGGACCAATCCCCAATCGCGACGTATGAAGCCCGCGAAATTCTTCTGCTTAAAGATCGCACTTCCCTTTGTTCCGGCGTGACTTCCCCGCCCTCGTTCTGCCGACCGGAGAACCTCGCCCGGGTGCGCAAACCCCAATAAAGCCCTGGCTATTCGACTTTTTGTCTAATTGACTTTCTTTCCTCGTGGAGCTCAGAAAAAACCTTTCAAGACCTTTCTCTCCAAGAAGTTAATCTTGTGTTTCACCTGACAGGCGGTAGAACTGCCAGTCAATTCTGGGGAGGAAGAGGAAGAGCAGTGTCCCTCACACATTCATCTCATAAACATCTAGTGATCACTACTGTGTACTAGTAACAGGGGACGGACACGCACCAGACACAGTCACTCCCCTCCAGGCTCGTGCTCTAATGAAGGACACCGGCTAGGAGACAGGCAATCACAAAGCCCATGAGATGGACGCAGCCACCAGGAGGAAGTGTAGGCATTACGGGAGCACAGGTGAGGGTCAGCAAAGACCTTCTGGAGCAGGTGACATCGAGACTGACACCTGTGACATCTAAACTGAGAAACAGTTAGTGGAACTCTGTCAGAACCCCAAACATAGCCCGATGTGCGCTGTAAATGAATGCTAGCTCTCCCACCAGACGAAAGACTCGCTGTGGCACATGTGGAAGGACACCTGCCCGCTGTAACACTGTGACCCTGTGCTCACCATCCCTATTTTGTCACATTGGAAGATTTGCATTTTCTTAAGACGCTCATGATCCCAGACTGGCCTCCAACCTAGATGGCAGGCCTGACTTCAGTCTGGGTGTCATGTGTCCTTGCGACGAACATACTTTGGATTCCACCAGCCCTGATGAGAAATGTCCAGCCTTAGGCGGGACTCAGATTAACTCCAGTCACCAGAGGCAGTGGGTCAAAAGTGAGGCACATGCAAGATGACACGGGTCTCAGTCCAAGGTCAGGAAGCCCAATAGTAGCTCACTGCTCCCGCCAGAAGCTTAAGCACAGGGAAAGGTGGCAAAGGTGGTATTTACTTTTGAGCTGAGGGCTGGACTCCAGATTCCTGACCACAGCTAAGGAAATTATTTGGTTTATTCTGATTAAACCTTTGAAACCCCCAGACTGTGCAAGGCAGGAGGTTGGGGTGGGTGGTGGCAGAACAGCCAGTCACAGGCTTGCTATCTAATGTCCATGTGGCAGCTCCTAGGCATGACGTACAGTCCTGAAGCCCATGCCCATCCTGCACACCCCCAACATGGGGGCCCGGAGTTGCCTGAAACACCAACTTCACCACATAGACATGAAGCAAAATTAGGAGTGTAGTAGTCTCCAAGGAGAGACCACTTCCAGCTCCAAGCTGGCTGCTCATTTCCTCACTTGTTGTGCCCAGGGCAAGACCCAAGCCCTGCCCAGCTTCTGGGAAAGACCCAGTCACTCTGGTCCTCCCTCCAAGCCTAGCCCAGGTTTGCTGACTTCATGGGTATGGGTGGAGCCTCAGCTGGTCAAGGACCTTTCACCTCCTTCCTGCCCACTATTTCCCTGTGGCAGCCGCTAGTCCCTAGAACTGGCAGACACCTGTCTGGGGGCTGGGGTGAAGCAGGGGACTGCCATCCAGGGGGCTTGCCATTCTAATCGAGGCTTCAAGGGCTCCAAGGGGCTCTTCCTCCTCAGGTTGCTGTGCTGTCAAGTCAGGAAGGAGGACCATCGTCTTCCGGAAGCCCTTCCTGGGGGAGAGTCGAAGCAGCCCCTGAAGGCACCTAGAGACCCCTCTGCAAAGATCCCTGTGAGAAGAGGGTGACTTCCAAGGTGACTGGGAATCCTGGTACCCTAAATCACCTCTAAACCCACCCTCCCTACCCACACCAGGGTTAGCAGGGAGTCTGGTCCCTGCAGAGCACCTGCCTCAATGTCTCCTTTTAGGGCAAAGGTGAGGACAGGCCCCTTCCCTTTGTGGGTTGCTCAGGTCGCTTTCCAGTTGAGTCAGCCTCCCACGGAGAGCCCGCTCAGCCACCCCAGGGCGCTGGTTCCAGGTGGAACTGCCTGCCTCCACCCCACACGCCCCGGTGTGCTGGGCAGATGGACCCACCGACAGCTGGAGGGACCACATGGGATAGGCAGGCATTTGGGACCCCTCAGGGTGTCAGAGCCCAGGGCAATTGGGGAAGCCACTTCTGGACCCCCAAAATGGTAGGCTTGGGAGAACTCACCTAGATTTTCTCCCCATCCCGGGAGTGGGGGGGCAATTTCCTTTTTCGATTGTAAAATGAGCCTTTTATTGGGGCAGCATTTATACCAAAGGCATAAATAGGGATTTCACATGAAAAAGCAGAAACATTTGGGTGGGTAGCTTTTGTATCACCAGCACCCAAGTCGTAAAGCATAGACCACAGCATGCTTCCTTCCCACCCCTTCTATTGCCCTTTTGGATAAAACAGTCCTAATTAAAGGCAAACTAGGCACTTGGGTGCAAAGAGGGCTTCCTAAAAAACTCCTACACCACGGCTTAATCAGCTCTCTCATCTGTATGCCTTCTCTCCCACCCCATCTCCACACACCCAAGCTTTCATCCCAGTGCCCAGAGTCAGAGGCCAGAAGGTAACATGGATGTCTCCATACTGACTTCATCTAATCAAAGATTATTGTTTTTTTCTTTTTTAAAGGGAAGGTGAAGGAAGAAATGAAGATAAGTAGGCAGGCAGACAGGAAGAGAGAGAGGAAGAACCGCTTCTTTTTTATTTAGTTGTTCACATTGGTTGCTTTCCCCAGCCCCAGTTCTTGAACTTGGGACCGTGGGCTATATGGGACTGCTCTCAGGGTGTAGCCCCCTGGGCCAGGGGATGTATGCCTTTTTTTTTTTTTTTTTTTCAATCATTGAGTATAGATTCTTCCTTTTTCTCTTTGTCTGTGTTGCCCTGTTCAAACAGAGTTAGTGTCTGGAAGTATCAAAAATCTCAACTGAGCCTGAAAAATGAGTAAGAGTTCAACAGATAAAGAAAGAACAGATCATTTCAAGTGTTGAGAACAGCACATGCATGTCTCAGGGGCTTCCCGAGATGTGCTCCATGGAACGACATACCGGTTCTGTGGACACGAACCCAGCTCCCAGGGAGACACTATGGCAAATAGCTCAGCACACGAATTCATGGGTCACACTGCCTGGCTCTGGGTTCCAGCTCCACCACTTCATAGCAAGTGACTTAACTCCCCGGTGCCAATTCCTTGTCTATAAAATGGGATCATTATTATGATCCCACCTCCAAAGGTTGTTGGGGGAATTAAACAAATTGATAAATGAGAGAACTAAGAACTGAGATGATACATAGTAAGTGTCCCATAAATACTGGATATGACTATTGTTAAAAAAAAAGAAACAACAGGTGCGCCGTGATGCCCTCGCGGTCTAGCACACCTGGGAGCAGTCCCACATACACCCCAAGGTCCTGGGTTCATGACCCAAGGCCAAGAGAATAATTCATGTGGACAACTAAATAAAACTAAATAAACAGCTTATTCCTCCTCTCTCTCCCTGTCTGCCTACTCACCTTCATTCCTGCCTTCACCTTTCCTTAAAAACAAAAACAAGACCCAAATTGAATCTGAATCCCATTAAGACTTAATATGTAACTGAATTATAGCTTCAGTTTCTCCCAAAAATGGAATTTTAAACCAATCAGTCTAGAATTTCCTGATCAGCCCCAGTGAGGTGATCTGCATAAGATCCCCACCCAACCTTTCCTCAGGAAGGCGGTGTTGCCTGAAAGACTCTTTCTTTCCTTGTCCTACCCCCTTTTCATAAAAAGCTTCCATTTTGTACAACTCTGAAGCATCTTACTATTTGCTAGATGGAAGGGTGCCTGATTCGTGAGTCACTATTTGATAAGGACGACTAGATCTTTAGAATGAACTCCATTGGATTTTTGTAATTGAACACTCTTCACAGTTCATAGGTAAGCTTTGGAGCAGCCCTCTTTTTCCTTTTACCATTCAACCCCAAGTATATCTTGCACAAGGAACTTTGATGAATCTGAAACATCTGTCTAGTACTTATCACCCAATATACTTCATTTCTCTGTGTCAATGTCTTAGCAAACGTATTCACTAACACAAGTCTAGGCACTTGTCACATCAATAAAGAGGAACGTTTCCTTCAGAAAATCAAAGAGTTGTTTGGTGATACCATGACTCAATTATACATTCACCACTTGATCAGCAAATATTTATTGAACACTTAATACATTCCAGGTACCATGTTTCACAGGCTTTCCTCTAAAGCACCATAGATAACTAGGTGGAGGGTGATTGCTTTAAGGGTCCAAAGACCAACCTTCGCTCTAATATCTCTCCTAATTTTAAGTTTTAGCACTAATTTTCCATCTTCAAACCTCTCTTAAGGATGATGTATTCTGGTTGGGTCAAGGTTTTAGATCACCCAGAGAATGACCCCAGGGCCCCAGAGTAGGGATGGGGGTATATGTATCAGGACTAGGTCCTCCTAAGAGCAGCAGTAATTATCTGATTAATTCATCCAGGGCTGAGCAAAATGGAAAACTCATTCTTCTTTATTTGTGCATTATCCCCCTGGGAGTTCCATTTGGGCAATATAAGAACCAGATAAAGGATGGTCTTCCCTATACAAAAACACCTGAAATATAAACAACATTCTTTTCAATGGAAGGCAGAACTTCAAGGGAAAATAAGGAAATCTATAGGAGCAAAGACCACAAACCTACAAGACAATGAACAAAGAGAAAACCCAAACCAGACTTGCTGTAATCTGACCCTGAAACTGTGTCTGTGGTTTGACTAATCCCAATAACCAAAGCCTGGGGGGAGCTGGGGCCATCAGGGATTGGCTCTCTTGGAAGGATGACTGGGAGAAATCTGGCCATCTGCAAAGGGAGGGTCAGAGAAATCTGTCTACTTGTATGGTGGAGTTGAAGAACAAAGTTTCTGCTGAGAATTTGCCATCCTGGACTTCAGGTGCATTTGAGAATAGAATGTATACTCTGCATGGTCTGGAAAAACACAAGGAAGCATGAAGAGGGACAAGATGGTAATGGATTGATGGTTCCTTGAAGAAGTGTGAGCGAGGATTCTCACATAAACATTTTTTAAAAGTAAAGCTCAAATGCAAACAAAACGAGAAGTAAAAGCCATGGATGCAAACCTCCCCCATCCCCACAAGCAATTATCTGCATACCCAGTCAACAGCAGTCTAAGATTTGCCATCTTTTCTAGACTTACCATAACCTTTAGCATTGACACTGGACCACCTGGAGTATCACCAGGCTTGGCATGGGTAGAGTGATGTCCACACAAGGGATCAGAACAGGTGCAAATGGCTAAGCCAGACAATCCAGGTCGTCTTTGTCAACCTAAAAACTTAGGAGGCAATTAAAAAGGCAAAGTATGTTTATTTGGGATTCAAAGAATTGCAATTGGGAGTACACAGATTTAGACAGAAAACCTAGACTCTGCCCTCAGGGAGGGACAATATCAGAGATTTTTTTATCATCGGTGGAAAAGAAGATGAGGTAAGTGGTTAAAAAAAAGAGAGTGAGTTGAGGCATTTCCTGTGACCTAGTGGTTAAGTTCACTAGGTGCAGTCCACATACATCCCAAGAACCTGGATTCAAGACCCCGGGGCTGCAGGGAACAACCGAGATGAACAACTAAATAAAATAAAAATCTTCCTTCTCTTCTTGCTTACCTGCCTACTAACCTCCATTCCTGCCTGCACCCTTCCTTAAAAAAAAAAAAAGAGTGTCTTAGTGTTAACAAGCTTACACTAGTCTTGGCTACACAAAACTGGCTACTGATTTCTAGAACGTGTAGAAAGGGAACTGACTGAGTCTATCCTCCGACCAAAAAGCTATGCGTTCTTAAACAATTGTTTACTTAATGGTTTCTTAAAACAATTACTTTGGGCCCTATCCCAAACTGGAAAAGACAGGTAATGTAATTTCTCCTTAAATGCTCCTGGTTCCTTTTTAAATGATTTCATGGATGTTAAAATTCACAAGCCTTTCCACCTTCTAATAACAATATCAGAATTATTAGCTACAGAGTTTTAAAAATTATTTAAATGTTTAAAAAACAATAGGAAGAAATTGAAACTAAGGAAAAAAAAGGATCATATGCTATGCAAAAATAGGAAGCCTGAAAAACAAGCCAAATTTTATCTGACCCCAACAACTTCTCAGTCTTGTCTGGCAGGTGAAAACTTCAAGCAGATTCAAATGATAGTAACTGAGACAGATTGCAAGCAGCTGAGCAGATATGGCAAACTGCAAGTACTGATTTCACGAAAGGCTCCTCTTTATTGGATTTCTGCCAACAAAAAAAAGCAAAGGTGCTTTAGTTTAGTACACTGGGCTCAGTCCACTTATATCCCAAGGTCA
>RJWH01004696.1:68845-99189 GCA_004363575.1 Solenodon paradoxus
AAGAAATTTAGCTTAGGAAAAAAAAAAAAAAAAGGGTACTGGCAGCAAGTGTACAATCTGGCGATATGATTTGAGGGCTTAGTAACTACAGGGCTGGTCACTGAGCTTGGTCACAGGCCCTTGTGACTCCATAAGGGTGACCTTCATAGCAGTCCTCTTTGTGGGAAGAGGCTGTTCAGGGGTGCTAGCCTCTGAGAGCGGGGGCAGAGGTGGCCGTGCTTCCTTTCCTGATGTGGAACAAGCTCTAGCCACCAGTGGATGAATCACTAATCCAGCCAGCAAACCTGAACTTGCCGCAGCAATGAGCACTTTCAGGTACACGCGAGCAGTCACGTGCCCCTTCACACAGTGACTTGTGCCAGGGGGTTGTGAAAGCCACAGGCCCAGACGCTCCAGGCCACCGAGTGTCACAGTGACAAAGAGCATCTACAGATTTGGACACAATGCAGAGGCCTCTAGGGCACAGCACTTGCCCTGAGTTATGCGCACCTGCCCTGCTGTGTGCGCTTATAATCCCCAGGCTCCCACCTCCCTTCAAACACAAAGTGCATTCCTTCAGGGAGCCCCCATTTTTAATGAGTTCGGAAGCAGCTTATATTTTTGTTGTGAAAGGAAGATACTCCCTACCTGCATCTTCTTCCATCTCCGGACTTCTCCCTGTCCTGCAGGCAGAGGAGAGGCAAGGAAAAGCAACGACTTCCTTCCAGAAGCCTGAGGACAGGAGGCCGCATGGACCCCAAAAAAGCCCTGAGTTACAGAAGTTAATCAGCTAGAAGGACCACCAGAGCAGCATGGAAAAGGTCATCATGCATTCCGGTTTGACTGGGACAGTCCTGATTCAGCAACATTGTCCCTCTGTCCTGCTAGGTTTGAAATTCTGTCCCAGTTTCCATCACAATTTGCTAAAATTTCATTTGGGTAAACATGCACCCCACAAACTAGCTCCGAATTGTTGGGGTGCAGGTTTCCCCAACAGGGGTATTGTCCCCACACCCCTGTCCGGGACCTGAACCAAATCCACCCCACCTCCAGCGATATATCAATCAGTGTCAATTTAACTAAAAATTATAGTAAGAGTAAAGATGGAGCTTGGCAGTTTGTTTCAATGGTGAGTGTTAGGCTGGCCCAGAAGGACAAAATGGCGGCCCAGAAGGACAAAAAGGCGGCCATACCCGGGAAAAAGGAAGCTGATGAAACCACACCTGGAATCACAGGACCAATCCCCAATCGCGACGTATGAAGCCCGCGAAATTCTTTTGCTTAAAGATCGCGCTTCCCTTTGTTCGGGCGCGACTTCCCCGCCCTCGTTCTGCGGACCGGAGAACCTCGCCCGGGTGCACAAACCCCGATAAAGCCCTGGCTATTCGACTTTTTATCTAATTGACTTTCTTTCCTCGCGGAGCCCAGAAAAAACCTTTCAGTGAGGACCCTGAGACAAGAGAGGGGGAGGGATCTGTCCACATGCCCAGTTTGGTGGCACAGGTGGAGAGGGCAGAGTGAGTACAGGTTGAGTCTAGCCACCGAGCTGGGAAGTTCAGGACACTACTGATCTTTAGTGCTTGTGAGTGACAGGAGCCTGATAGAGACAGTTGAGCATCTGGTTGGTACAAGGTACAAATAAGGAGAAAATTTAGTTTTGAATTTTAAAATAATCATTCCTCTCATCGCGATTACCTCCAATAGCAGACATAAACAAATATGTAAAATGTTTATTATCACATCTAAGAACAGGACTGCATCTCTCTCAATAGAATATGCACATCAGTGGTGAGGCACAGAATGTCATCCATCAGAAAGTGATACTCCAAAATGCTGAAGAACCAGGGTTGGGGGCTGAGGGAGGCTTTCAGGGCCAAAGGAGAGAGCTGGAAGCCTGAGATACAGAGGACTTTTTGCTACCTTTCAGGATCTGCTGATGAGGGCCTGGGGCAGGGCTCAGGAGGGACTGGGCCATCACCTTGAAGGGGAGGATTCTGAGTAGACAGTCTTCCTCTCTCCTCTACTTACAGCCAAAGCAGGAGGGATCACTCAGGGAAAAGAGAAATTCTGGATTCGCAATGCCTGCCCCTCCTTACACCCTCCCGACCGCAGCTTCTGGCCTTCTTGGCTGGGACAAGAAGCAGCAGGGCAGCCCCCTGCCCTCCTCGAGCTGACTTGGAACAAAGCCATAGTTTGTTGGCTGGCAGCGGAAACGCCTGGGCATCTGTGTCTGGGGGAAAGGTCCTAGCCAGCCAGGATGAGGGAGGATAGGCCCATGTGTGCAGATATGTGTAAAGAGGGCATGTGTGTCTAGCCACACACAGAAGAGGGGAAAATAGGTGTAATTATGAATGAAACAGCAGCACAGAAACCAGGAGAATCCCATTGCCTCCTAGCCCCTCCACCCCAACTTTCACCTCCCTGACAACAGTGAAACACCTATCTCCTCCAAGGAGTGCCCACAGCCACTCGCCAAGAAGCATGGCATTCACACCAGCCCAGATGTTCACACCAGCCTACCGCAGACATGGGCTCTCCCTTTCTCAGAGAACCCGCTGTGATCGATCATCACAAGAGGACAGAGGAGGAAGATGTCCTCTAGGTCTTAACAGTAAATAATTTCATGATTCCATGAAGGACAGGAAGAGCAAAATGTCCACACACTGATTTATCCTAAGTGGCTGGGTGGATATAACTTGTTGGAAGGCACAGAGAGAGAGAACTCTTAAATTTGTATTTTGAGTAAGTTTTTCATTTGATTCTTATTACCTACAGAAGTTGGAGAACCAGAGACTCCATGAGACTTTATTGAAATTGTTACAAAGTAACCAACAAGATCAAAGAGACATGCCAGAAGTTTAAGAATTTAGGCATTTATTAGCCGGCAACTATAAGGGTAAAACACTCAAATCGGGTCCCAAACCGGAATAGCGCAGGGTATTTATAACTTCATAAGTTTAAACAGTTTACATAAGTAGAGGTCGCACCCTAAATGTAAGTGGCTTACATCACACCCTAAACATCTTAAACTATCTTGTTTGACATTTAACTTCTTCCTAACTAGATTCACAGAAACCCCTCCGGCCAAGGTCTTACTGGGCGGGTCTAAGGTTTCTGTGTCACCACCAGAGGATTATGTAGAAAGCGGGACCCCAGGGCTTTGTGGTTCACAGATAACACAGCAAAAATGAAGTTTCTCTAGTTCTTTGTTTCAAAATGAGAACACAAGGTCTCTCTTCACCCCAAATCTTTTCTTACTTTTTCCACTCATAAGCTTTGTTTAAAATTCATTGAGATTTTTTCCTTCTTCCAAGCTCACAGGAGAAAATGGGAAACTATAAAATGAATCCATAGTCCATCAGCCACACACTTTACAGCCTCTGCAAGTTCTAGAATGTCTATTACAGGAAGACTCCATAACATTAAAGCAACACTATATTAAGTAACATAACATTCCACATTGTAAGTTTCCAAATAGATGAAATGATCTTGTTGATACAGTGTCATATTCTGAAGACCTTTGATTAAACGTTTACTCATTTTCATTATGTCTTAAAATTTTGAGGCCAGATATTTTGTTTGCAAAACCTCAAGTTACATCCCTGCGGCTCAGGCAGCTGAGGCCGCTAAGGTATAGATCACCTAAAGACCAAGGACTCGAGTTTGAGACTTGGGGAGGGATTGGGTGAGGGAGAGGGTAGAAATAAAAAACAAACTTCAAATAGTTTTGAGAGTCCTTGAAAGCTTATTGGCCCCAGCACTATGCCTGGTTGGACTGCTGAATTAAAGGGATTTGCCAAGTGAAATATAAATATGAATGCTAATATTTAATAGTATATTCAGTCTCTCCCCTGACCCCCTACTTACTGGATTCATTTAAATGGCCCATATTTTGTTTTATTTAAAAAATTTTTTCTATCCACACATGGGCTTTACATGGCCAGCACCTTGGCCACCAGAGACACAGGGATGCGACCCGCCACAGTTTTTAATACTGTTTTTACTATTCTGCATTGTTCCATCCAGAATTTCTCAAATGGAGTTTGGGGGCAGAAGCCTATTGTGCCTCTGCACCTATGGCACCATCTACCCCAGCCCCACCTCGCCCCCCACCATGCGCACACACGCACACAAGGCTGCAGTGGTCCAGGTCTGGAGACATGTCCAACCTCAGGTAGGTGATTAGCTAGTGCCAGAACTAGACTTACGATTGAGTCTGGTCCAGGGAGGAGATGAAGAAGCCACTGTTTGCCTGCTCTCTGCCCACCTTTTCAGTTGACCTCACCTGCCTCAGGCACCTTCCTCAGATGCTCTGTTCTGCCATCTCCCTCCCTCTCCACACCCTCCTCCCACAGCCGCCACTGCTCTTCACCCACTTTCCCCATCCAAACTCACTTGGCTCTTTTCCCTTCATTGCATATCTGTTGTCACAATATTGCGCAAGCAATGAATTTACAAAATGTTAGTACATGGTAATGTTTTCTCTGATTGTAAAAGTAACAGACCTTCAAGGAGAAAATTGGGGGGAACAAAAAGCTCATAGTCACATCACCCAGAAACGGTCATTGTGAAGATGCGATTGCACGAAAATATAAAGAAATAGACCCCATCATTGAACAGCTGTTCTGTTTCTTAAACATACAGGAAAGATTTCAGATATTTAAAATGTATTATTCATTCATTCATACAACATGGTTGTTGAGCATCTATTATATGCCAGACACTGCTCTGGATTTAGGTAGAGTCACTGATAAATTAGTCCAAGCGCTAGTCCTCAAGGAGCTACATTCTAGGGGTGAAGAAGATGATTGACAAATAAACATAGAAAATATGTGGGGGTCTGAGCACCATGAAGACAAATGAAGCAGAGTGAGGGAGAGATGAGGGTGGGAAAGTACTGTTTCATATAGCATGATTAGTTCATCTTCCCTGAGAAATGATCTTTTGTGGTTTAAAGGAAAAGTGCAGGCAAGAATGAAGGCAAGTTGGCAGGCAAGCAGGCAGGCAGAGACAGGAGGAAGAAGAACTTTTTTTGATTTAATTTTTCATCTTGGTTGCTCCAACCTGACCTGGAGTCTTAAACCCTTGGGATGTCTGTCAACTGTGCCCAAGATGTATTAGACCACTAAGCCCGCAGGGCACGTCATGAGAAGTGACTTGTGACCTGGGTCTAGAAGGAAGTGAGAAAGTGAGTCATTCATGTGTACATCCTCTCATTCAACAAATAGTCAATGAATGTTTTTCAGACACTGAGGACCTATGAGAAGACAGAAGAGACAGTCCACTCTGGACCACTGTCTCCCCTTCACTACATGTCTACTCCACCTAGTAGCCTGAAGACTGAGTTGTTGAGGAGGAGCAAAAAGGGGAAAAGCTACCCTCACTCTTTTAATAAAGACTTACAATGTCTGAAATTAGTATCCACCTTCCTCACAGATAAACAGTCTTGCTCCACCTCATTTACCATGCCCATCTTACATTTTGACCAATGTGTAAAGTTCATTGTTATTTTTACTTTGCTAAAGTCATTATTAAAATTGTTTTGAGGTGACAGATTTAGTTATGTTTATGCTTAGGGTCTTTACGTTTTCTGAATGTTTACTCACCACTTCTTCCCTCTCACTATTTCCTTCTAGTTTCACTTTTTAAGAAAGGAAGGGAGAGGAGAAAGAAGAGGGAGGAAAGGAGGAAGGGAGGAAGGAAGGAAGGAAAGAAGGAGGGAGGGAGGAAGGGTTAACTCTACTTTCGTATGTCCCCTGAAGATGTCTTTAATTTGTCCTCCTTTTAAAATAATGGCTTTATTCAGATATAATAATACACCACAATTCATCCTCTTAAAGTGTACAGTTCAGCGGTTCAGAGTGCATTGACAGAGTTGTGCAAGCATCACACTGCCTAATTTTAGAACATTTTCATCATCAAAAGAAACCCTGTGCCCATTAGCTGTCACTCCCCACCCGCCTCTCCCTCAGCCCCTGGCCACCACTAACCTACTTTCTGTCTCTATGGATTTGCCTGTTCTGGACCGCTCATGTAAATGGAATCATATGATATGTGTCCTTGTATAACTGACTTATTTCATTTAGCACAATGCTTTCCAGGTATCCGTACTTCATTTTTAATGGCTAAATAATATTCCATTGTAGCACATTTTGTTTATCCATCCATGTACATGTGGGTTGATTCCACCTTGGGGCTATTGCTGCTATGAACAATTGTGTAGGAGTTGCTGCGTGAACATGTTTTCAATTCTCTTGGGTATACATACTTAGGAGGAGAAATTCTGGGTCATATGGTAACTCCATACTTCACTGTTTAAGGAGCTACCAAACTGCTGTACACAGCAGCTGTACCATTTTACATTCCCATCAGCAATGTATGAGGGTTCCATTTCCTCCACACTCTCAACCACATTTGCTATTTTCCTTTCTTTGTATATATAGTTGAATAGTCCTACCAGTGGGTAGGAGGTGGTGTCTCATTCTGTATATCCTGTCTTGTGAGTTTGTTTTAACACCAATCATAGCATACTATACCTACATGCACTAAAACTTGATTCTTTTCACTTGTTACAAAGTAACTAAAGAGATCAGAGAGACATTAAAGAGAATTAGGAGTTTATCAGCCGGTGACCACATGGAGTAAAACACTCAAATCATGGGGTCCCGAACCCAAATAATGCAGGGCATTTATAAAAAAAACCAGGACATGAATGAGCCTCAAAGAACTAGTTTGTACAATGCAACGGAACAAACGAACAAAAGCAGAGATCACATTCTAAAGTAGAGGTCAGTTTGTATACGTAGAGGTCACACCCTAAACGTCTTAAGCTATTCTGTTGACATTTAACTTTTTCCTAGATCTCAGCAGACTCACAGAAACCCCTCCAGCCAAGGTGTTACTGGGCGGGTCCAAGGTTTCTGTTTCACCGCTTGAGGATTATTTAGAAAGCAGGGACCCCAGGGCTCGGTGGTCTTTACAGTAACCCAGCAAAAATGAGGTTTCTCTAGTTCCTTGTTTCATACTTAACAATATATTGTAGAAATCATGTTAGTACGTACAGTTTTTTTGTTTTGTTTTTTTTTGCTGCCTTTCTGGTAACCCATTGTATGAATGTGCAGTCCTGCTACTGGAAATTTACATAACCCAGTGTCCCCTATTGATCAGTGTTGTGTCCCTCCACACCCCAATCTTTTGCAATTACAAACAGTGCTTTAATGATGCCTCCACATACTTCATTCTCTAATGTGGTCATTGCTAAAGTGGAATTCTAGATTAAAAGGTTTATTATGCATTCTTTTACTTTTATAGATTTGCTCAATTAATTTCCATAGAGTCTATACCAGTTTATACTGACCAGCAACGTAGGGGTCTGTTCTTTAAATGAATGCTAGACCCTAACATCAACTTTTTGAAGATAATGTATTTAACGTCTGTAATGTCGTATTTTACCATGTGTCAGTGGACTCTGGAATCCCTTCTTTTTGAGGGGCTTCAATATTTATTGAAAGCCTACTGTGTGGTGCTAGGTGCTAGAGAAGAAAAAAAGCAGTTATACCAGACCCTCTTTACATGATGCCTTGAGTTTTTGAAGGGAAACAGACATGATACAACAAGAGGAGGGGAATAAATAGAAATGATTACTATGCTGTTAGAGTCTGTTGCAAAGATCTGAGAGTCAGGAAAGGGTTCCTGCGGGAAATCTGTTTGAACTGAGATTTGGAGGAGGAGGGAAATACTAGCTAAGGAAAAGTCTGTTCAGCTCCTTCCCAGGGATTGAACTTGAAGGGAGGGGCTGCGAAGGATTGAGAAGTAGAAAGAATGAAAAAGATCAAAATAGAAAGAAAGCGGGGTCAGGGGGTGAACTATTGGGGAACTGTCACCCCAAATAGCCACCCTGAGTCACTGACTCCTTGAGTATTTATTGTCATTATACAAGGAAGTCATTCACAGAAAAAAATACAAGAAGTAAATGGTCCATTCTAACAATCATTTTTTACAAAGCGATTTTACATTTAAAAGGTTTTAGTGAGCCTAGGAGGGGAACAAAAACCTCCTCCCTGCCAAGGTTTTCCTTGCAGGGGTGGGTGCCTAGCATTCCAGGCACCTGGGTTATTGTCTCCCCCACCCCGCCCCCCCAGGCATTGATTATCTAAACTAAGCTTCCTCTTTATTGATCCCAGCAAAAGTCTCTTTTTTCTTTGGTAGAAGTATGGTTGACACATTAAAAGGGAGGTAATAAAACTTACCTCACAGGGTTGTTATGGGAATTAAGTTAAATAACATGTGATATATTTAGCAAAATGCTTGGCACCTATTACTATCTTGTGAGTTCTTGCTTCATATCCACACTTTGATTCACTCATGGTAAATGTTAAAATTCCAGATCCCCAAGCAAAACGTTATAGTCTTACTTTAAATTTCTCTACCATCTGGTTCCCTCTCTTCTTCCATTTCCGGGCATTGTGGTATATTTATCATAGTCGACCTTAGGAGCTAATTAGATGAATAACTATTTCTTTTACCCTTATAGATACTTTACATCCACTGTTTAATTTAATCTTCATAACGATATTAGTAGGTGAGAAATATTTTTACTCCCATTTTGTAAATGGAGAAACTGAGGCAACAGTGTCCAAGGACAGTAGCTAGCAATACGCAGCACAGGATTCAAACTCAGGCCCAACTCACTTCTAACGACGACCCCACCAGTGTCCTGCGTGGTCAGTTACCTTTTGTAGGTCTTGTTTACTCCACCCAGTGACAAAATTATTTAAGACAAGAGCCTGCCTTTCTACTTTGTAATAAAACAATAGCTACTATTTATTGAGCAATTACTATATGACATACTTCGCATGCATTATTTCTAATCCTCACAACAACTATATTTTATATATTTTTTCCCATTTTATGGGTTGGAAACTAAAGCTCAAAGGGATTCCTCAATTTGACTTAAGGAAGCGAAGACAGGACACGAATCCTGACAGGCCCAGTACCTACCCAGAGATAACAATAATGTGGGTAGTTGGCATGTCCTGGTGGAGCAGTGGTTAGGTCCATTGTCTCTAAAGAGGCGCAGGCCACATACCCCTGGGTTCGAGTCCTGGGTCTGGGGGGCACAACTGAATACAAATTTTTTAAAAATAAGTAATATTGGTAGTTAACAGATGGGAATGCACAGGGCTTAATTCACCCAAACGCTGGCTGAGTCCTCTCTGCACAATGGTTAGACCACAGCAGCAGAGGGATGTTGGAGAGATGCCACATCTTCCTTCGAAGTGTGAAAAGAACAATGTAAAGTTAATAGTAAGCAGAATCCAAGGGTTACTGTAGAAATACTTCATTCACACATGCAATATCGCTTGCTATGAGCAAAATTCACTAGGTGGCTCGTAGGGGACCATACCCACGCTTTTTACACTTCTGGAACGTTTTCTATGTGCCAGACACTGTTCTCAGTGCATTACATGGAATAACTCATTCATTTCCAGCACAGGGTTGCTCTTATCCCAACAACAGCTGAGGAAGCGGAAGTATACAAAGGTTAAGGGATATACTCAAGGCTCCCAACTGGCAAGTGGTGCTGGTTGGGACACCTGGCCGTTTGATTTTGGGGTTTCAGAATATCCAAATAACAGTGCGCGGGAGGAGCCACAGCGCGCAGCAGCAATACAAAGGAAACTGGTACACGGAAGGGGCCAACGTCCTGCAGGCGGAGCAGGAGAAAAAGCGGTCTCAAAGCGCGTGCCTGCGTTCCTGCCTGCCAGCACGTCTCCCTCCCCAACTCTCTCCTTCCCGGCTTCCCCACCCTTTCCCAACCCACCGCAAAGGACAGCCAGCCCGGAAAGTAGGGGAAAGGTCGCAGTCCGGATTTGGCTCCTCCCTTCCGGCTGGGTCAGTTCAGTCCCGGGTGAGCAGAGCTCGACGGGCGTGGGAACAACCAGATTCTCATCGGTCTCGCCCCTGCGCTGGACCCAGGCACGCGGAGCCGCCAGTCCTAGAGCTCAGTGGACCTGACTAGGGCCCCTGTCCCCGAACGGGAGGAAGGCAGCGAAGCCACCGACAGCCTACCCTTCTTAGGGGCCTCCCGCATCAGAGTCTCCGCAGAACTCTGTTTTCCCAGCTCTGCCGTGCCTGCTGTTATCACACAACGCCTACATTTCTTTTGTTGGGGGGCGGGGGGGGGGGAGTGCTTAAGAAGGTTTCCTAGTCCCCATACCTGGGCATAAGGCTGCACGGTGACCTCTACGTTCCTCGGTTCAACAGGAAAGCATTCTTAGACATCATCTAGTAGCCACCTTTTAGATGAGGAAACTGATGACCAGTGAGTGCAGCGTGACTTGTCCAAATCCAGTCCCAGCGTGGATGATGAGTACGCATTTCCTATTGTCTTAAACAACGTGACAAACGTGCAGTAAGGCAGAACTTACTATGATGTAAAAGGGCCTCCCCATTTCAAAGATCGTTGGCAAATGAAACCACCGGACTTGGAATGGAGGGTGGGGGGTGACGTCTGGAATCTTGGTACCTCTAGGAAATGAAACAAGCTGGCACTTCTCTTCCTGGAATGTAGAAAACACCGGGCGGTGGGGGAGGCTCTGGGGGGGGGGGGTCTGATGCCCTCCGACCACGTGTGCTTTGTTGAAATCTCTAGCAATGGAGCCATCCTCTGCTTCCCGGACGTCATCTGATAGGAGACACCACAAGTAGGTTTTCCACCAACTTGGTATGGGGGGGATCGAGGGGAGTGAGCTTTGATTCCTTCAGAAGTTACTGGGGTAGAAAGGATCATTATACGGTGAGGGAAGAAGTGGCTTGGTGGCGGTGAACTTAATGTAATGATATGCTGATGCTGATTTATAATAATAATTTATAATAATTTATAATAATCTTAAACCTATATACTGTTACGATGCACTACTCCTTAAATAAAATTAGATAAAAACTTCCTACAAGAGGAAAAGGCCGTCGAGGTTAACATAGACGCCTGTACCTGCCGCCTGAAACTCAGTGACTCAGAGCCACTAGGTGTGTGGTTTAAAAGACGTGATTTCAAGTCTAGCGGCCGCAGACCGCCCCCACGCAGGGGCGGGGCCACAGACGTGCGTCAGGGCGGAGCAGGCGGGGTGGGGCGCGCGTGCGCTTGTCCCGGCGGGGCGGCCTATAAGTGGGCTGTGCGGCGGCCTCACTGCGAGCCTGGCTGCGGACTGCGCTGGCCAACGCGGCGTGATTTGTGAGCTCCTGCTTCTAGGAAACTGACTTTCCTCCCGCCTCCTGCAGGATCCGCCTTGACGACTTACGGTCCACTCCCCGAGCCAACTGTTTGGAGGTAAGCGGCTCCGACGCGTCGGCTTCCCCGCCCCCATTCCAACCCCCGGGCTGAGGGGCGGCCGCCTCCTGGCCTTCCCCTGCGGGGCCTCCCTTCTCGACCCTGGCTGGCAGCGCCTGTCTGCCCGGGGGTGTCCGCGACTAGGATCCACGCTGTGCTCGCCAGTGTTGGCCTAGACTTCCCTGCCCTGCTCTCCCAAAGTACCGTAATCTCCTTCCTGTCACAGCAGTTGGCCTGTGTGCCTGTGATAAGTGCCTGTTTTTCAGGCCTGTTCTTGCTGAACCATAAACCTTATGCGGGCAGGGCCCTCCTGTGTGGCCCTAGTACCTTCCAGGGTTCCTAACATTGTGGGTATTCAGGGTGTATTTTGTTAAATAAGTGTGATTTGATTCTCCAAATTATTTTGAGTTTCAAGGAGTTAATTTGTATGTCGCTGAGATAAGAGGGTGATCTTACCAAAAGACTAGGATTTTACTTCAAATGTGCACCTGGAAAAGTTAAGAGTTATAAAGAGCCCTCCAAGAGGGGGAGACTGACTTGTAGCCGTGGAGTTTCCGATGGAAATGTATTTGGGCCCTGTTTCCCCGGCCATCTGAGTCTCTCCCTTAGCTGCATGGGAAGGCAGGGCCAGGGTCAGGGCCAGACGCTGGCATATTCCAAATGGCAGCAGATCAACCTTGCCTCTTTTTCCTCAGGACCCCGAGGCCTTCCAGAAGCAGAAGGACAGCTCTGTATTCCTTTCAGCCATGAAGCGTATATTGAACCTCTACCTCCTAGGTGTGGTGTTGACCCTGCTCTCCATCTTTGTTAGATTGATGGAGTCAGTGGAGGGCTTGCTGCAGAGCTCATCAGCTGCGAACTCCTGCACCACCAGAGGCCAACTAGCCAACCCAAAGCCCGTCCAGGGCCTTCCAGACCATCCATCCAGAGGGCTGCAGTAGGACAGCCCTCCACCTGCCATAACCGTGGAACTCTAGCCTAAACAGATGCAGCCACATTGTCCTAGTTCCTGGGCACACAAGCTCAGAGCACCAGAGAATTAACTGTGATTTGGCCCTTGAGGAGCTTTTCCATGTGGCTGCACCTTAACCTGGAAAAAGAGCTTGTTTCGTACACAGGTGTGAGTGGTTGCCACTGGTGTGAGGTGGAGTGATCTCACACTTCTCCCCCAGGTTTCTGTCTGCTGTCTTCTGGGAACACGCCCCTGACATCTCTTAGATGGATCGACGGATCTTGTGCTGCAACTTCAGCTGTTGGGAGACGGTGGTGTCTTCAGCCCCACTACCTAAACACCTGCCAAGGGTTCTGTTGGACTGAGGTGTCTTATGGTCAGTTTATTTGATGTTCAGCCTGTCTTCCCTGAGAGAATCTGTGTGGATAACCTGTAGAGGTGTGTGGACTGGCTGTAGGGAGAGGGAAAATTTGGTGTCCAGTTCTCATTGTAGTATGTTGTTAAGCCCTATATTGTTTTGAAGGGCTGGGTGAGGGGTGACAGAGCCCACTGAGGACATGGGTTTTATGGCCACTGTGTGGTTCGAATGAACTTTTCTAATAAAATAAAGTTGAATATCTCTTTCCATTATGTGTCATGTTGTCCTCTGCCATTGAAATTAATGATGGGGTAGATTCTTATTTCCTAGATCTGAAGTTTAATGAATTAATCTTAAACCTTTGAAGCAAAAAAGTTCTTAAACTCTTGGACATCTAAGGTAAGTAAACCTCTGAATGTAGAGGCTGTTGGGTCTGCCCTGTATCAACCAGACTTGTCTGAGCCTAGACCAGACTGTTAAAAGTTCTCTTAACTCTGTCCACTCTAAAGAAAAAGGAAAATGGTCGTTTCTTCCTGTCCCCTCACCTTCAGTCTCTGGAGGACAGAGGACTTTCAGCCCAATAGACTTGCTTTTTTTCTTCTCTACTCTGAATTTCCATCAGAGTGATGGCTCATTTCTGATTGTTCTCAAGAACAACTGATATCTACCACCCGTATCTACCACTTCTCTGGCCTCCATCCCACAGTCAAGCATATTTACTTACTGTAAACTATATATTCCACTTTCATCTTGTGTGCATCCTTTTATGTATGGTGAGTTAATTTACTTTGGCCAAAGAGTAAGAATAGAGCTGGGAATAGAGCTTAGTGTGGGCTCAGCTCATTCAAATCTTTCTACCAGTGACCTCTGATGGTATTCTGAGAACTTTACTCTCTCAGCCCACACAAAAGCTGCCTCCATGCCACAGTTAGTGTCCTCTGCTAAACCAGTATTGTTTCCTAATTGTTCTCAAGTGCCAAAGCTTTGGGCATTACTTACTTATTATGGTAGTCATTAGAGCTGTTTACCGAGTATTTCCAAATTCTCACCTTTTGGGTACATGGTAACTTTATACACCCTGGTCCTTTGTGGTTGACAGGGCTATGTAATCCATCTTGTATTAACATAGCACTCTCAAATATATAGTTAGCTTTTAATCTCTGATCAAGCAGTTTCATGTACCATCCTTTTCTGTAGGAAAATAGCTGTCATTTTCTGTACATATATTTTCTCATCCTCATGCCTTCCAGACTGATTTGGGGTATTTTGAAATTTCAGGTGGAGAGCCTCATTTTAATTCTCTTCCTCAAGCAGTTTACTAGAAATAGTTTACTGGGTGCCATATACCTAACAACTTCTTTGCTCTAAGACAGTTTAACCTACTTGGAGGTTTCAACAACAGATATGATGACTGTACGATTGTGTCTGTCTTTCCTAGAGGTAAGGTGACCAACTGTCCCTCTGCCTGGCAGAAGGATTTCTTGGTACATAGGACTTGTATTAAAACTGGGACAGTTCTGAGCAAATCTGGATGATTGGTCCCCCAACCTGCAAAGCTCAGTGGGAATTGGCTTTTGAAACAGTTCTTGATTTATTGACAGTGAAGGATGAGAAACAGTTGCTTCTGTGAACCTTACATGCCAATGGATTTTGTAGTCTCCCTTGATAGATCCCTGATGCCTGCTTGCAAGCTAACCAGCTCTGAGCTCATCTTGTGTTACTTTGTCAGTGGCATCCACTGCTGCTAAAATTCTGGGGAGGGTGAAGGTGGGGTATTCAGTGTCCATTTCCTACTGTTTCACATTAAGTACTTTTTTCTCCTAGGTTATTAGTGAATTGGGTTAATAAAGTATCTCTTAAATTCTTACAGGCAACAGTTTTACCAAATACTTTGCTATTATATAACATGAGTTGCCATATTGGCAACCTTCTATAAGATCTCTTTGCTACCCTTCAAGTAAGTTAATGTCACACCTAATAGTTTTCTGTATTAAATTTAAAAAATAGCAACATCCTCTTCAAGATTCCAATCACTTATCAGACACATTAGGTTATATGGTAGCAAGAACCCTAAGTCTCAGTAGCCTAAAACAGTTCCTTAAGAATGCCCTCCCAGTCAACAGAATTGTATCCTAATCAAGGAATAATCCCTTCTCCCAGGGTAAGGGGACTTCATCACATTTGCTCAGTAGAATACATAATAACTAGGCAGCTGTATCTCCCCCTTACTCCATTTAGCCTGACGCTATTCCATCATCATATATTAGATGTTGGAACACATGACTTGGCTCTTTAGTTTATAGATCTCAATTCATATCTGCAACTGGTATGGAAAATCTTGTGCATCACTCAGAGATTCTTGAATTTGAACTTGATGCTGCAGGTGAGTGGAATTCTTGGGAATAGAATCCTTTGTGGGGGAGGTATAGTGAATAATCCATCTGCAGGAGGATAGTGAGCTGGATGATTATTGACTAGAAGAGTCATTAGTGATAGTGATGGATGTTCTTCAAATATTCCCACCCTTGCCTCCCAGCTGCATGAGTGCAGTGCACTTTCTGATACCCTCATGGTTGGATGGAGCCACGTCATTAGTCTGACCAATGAGTTGTAAGCAGAAATGATTTGTGTCCATTCTAGATTGGAGTATTTGCATACAGGTTCAAAAACCTCCAAAACCCTCTTTTTTCTTTTTAAATTTCTGCCACAGTGACCAGCAATGGTCCCAATGGAGCTGTTCTGTACTTCTGTTCCCAGTGAGGATTCCATGGAACAGAGCCTTCACCTGATACCTGATAAGCAAGGGTGTAAATGACAAGCTACTGAGGTTTGGGCGTTCTCATCACTGCAGCATAGCTTCTTTTGTCCTGACCAGTCATATCACTTCCAGTAATGTGACAGGAATCACCTGAGATCTTATCACTCACCAAATCTCAACACACAAGACAGTAGGGACAAGACATGTAAGCAAATTATGTTTCATGGTACAAGTACGTGTAGAGGACAGTAGGTCCTCGTGAGGCAGATGTTAAAGCTTCTTAGAGGATCTGAATTTTTTTCTTTAAAGGAAAGCTGCAGGCAAGAATGAAGGTGAGTAGGCAAGTGGGCAGGAAGAGAGAGGAGGAAGAAACATCATTTTATTTTAGTTGTTCACACTGATTACTTCCACCCCACTCCCACTTCTGGCCCAGAACTTGAACCCAGGGTTATGTGGCCTGCATCCTTTGGAGGTGATTGACCTAACCACTGCTCCATCAGGGTACACCAGGATCTGAATTTTTTAAAATGGGTAAGTGGCCCAGTTAGAAAAAGTTTCCCAATAGAAGAAACAGAACACGAGAGCATGGAGTGAATTTAGGCACAGCATACAAGGACAAATTTTAAATCCCTGTAAATGATTAGCTAGAGGCCTTAACTCTAGTGCCATCTAGTGGAACCAAAGGAAAAAGGCAATACCTGAGGCCGTGCCATTCTTTCTGAATTTGTAGGACTGTACCTCTAAAGGTTAAGTAAGACATCAGAATGTTAGGAACTGGAAATATAATGCAGTCTAGTACTGTCCAATAAAAATGTAATGTAAGTCATGTATATACAATTTTCTAGTAGTCACAATAAAAAGGAAAAAGATGGCACTGATAGAGTAAGTCCACATCCAAGACCCAGGTTTATGCCCTGGAGCAAGGCCAAGCACCAGAATGAACAGTAACATAGACAAAGTGCTTTTTCCTCTTCTCTTGTCCTGCCTGCCTGCCTCTGCTCACCTTAATCCTGCCTGCACCTTTCTTTTAAAAAATAGGTTAAAAGATGAAGGATAGAATTGAACTGTTAGTGATAAACTTAATGTTATATATACAGAAGTTAATTTACAGTGATGCATACTGTAAACCTGAATGTTAAATTACAATGTTACTTCAATTAAAAAATGTAATGCAAAAAGGAAAGCCTATCTTAAATTTTACTTAATATATAGTAGACATTATTTCAACATTAAACATAAAAAGTTATTAATGAGGCTTCTATCCAAAAGATACAAAGCACTCATCTGCAGAGATGTATACAGCCCCGTGTTTATTGCCCTCTCTTCACAATAGCTAAGAACGGGGAAACTACCTAAGTGCCCATCATCAGATGAATGGATAAAGAAGATGTGGTGCATATATACAATGGGATACTACACAGCCCTTAGAAGAGAGGAAATCTGTCATTTGAATCACATGGATGAAACTAGAAAGGATTATACTAAGTGAAACAAGTCAAAAGAAGAAAGATAGCAGATGACCTCACTCACAGGTGGAATGTGAAGAGACAAAACAAAGGAACAGATGAAACACAACCAACCCTGGAACATTTGCAACAGAATTGAGGTGACTAATAGGGAATGGGGAGGGTGGGGGCACATGATGGCGGAGCCCACTGGACAATGGGGAAGAACACTTGGTGATGTGATGGAGGACGTGTGGTGTTTTGAAATATATCCAAGGAATTTCTATACATAGGAAATTATTTTAATGTGTAGAATAATTACTATAATAAATATTAATTATCAAAAATGTTATTAAAGGTATATTTTGAAGTTTTGTGTTTATTTGTCTCAGTGAATCAATACATCATTTGGATGAGCCACATTTCAAGTACTGATAGTCACATGTGGCTAGTGGCTATTGTCTTCGGGCAAATCTTGTCATTTTACTACTGAGGAAACAGAAGGAAACCAAGTGACTTAGACAATATCATTGACTTGGTAGTTATTCTCAATATGCAGCTTTTTTTCCCTACATCATGATCTTTTGTTTTCCTAAGGGGTCTTCGAAATGCAGTATAACAAAATATGTCAATAATGAGTGTTTTCACCACAAGGTAATTTCTTAATGTGGGTACATATGGGATTTTTTTTTCTAAGAAAACCTCTTTTAACAATCAAAATTGTAAGATGGATTAATTTATAATGTTTGTAGACTGATTTGTCCATAACCTATCAATAATGCCTGCAGACTTGATTTGCTTTTTATGGCAAATTCATACCCACTCAGTATTCATCTCTTAATAACTAAAAATTCATCTCTTGAATATTAATTGATTTTTACTATTAAGTTTTCTCCTAGACTTTGTCCATATACTTTGGGTATTTCTTTTAACTTTTCTAGTAGTTAGTTCAAAAATAATCTTTTTTTTTTGACTTTTTATTGAGTTAACATTGCCTTATGACATTATTAAGTTTCAGGTGTGATCTTTATAAATCAACATCTGTACATACTACATTAAGTTCACTAGTAAAGGTCCAATTCTGTGTTTCACTGTACAAATAACCACGCTTACCCCATAGGCCCAACCCCTTTTCCCGCCTCCCTTCTGGTACCTAATTTGGTCTTATAGTCTAAAATTTTATTTTTGCTTTATTTAATACATTTGTTTCTTTTGTTTCTCTATATACCACATAGGAATAACATTATACAGTGTTTGTCTTTCTCCATCTGACTTATTTCACTAAGCATAAAACCTTCTAGGTCTATATATATTGTTGCAAATGGCAGGAGTTCATTTTATACACACACACACACACACACACACACACATATGTAGTGTTCCATTGTGTATATAAATTACACCTTCTTTATCCAGTCATCTGTCAGTGGTCACTTAGATGTTTCCAGCTCCTGGCTATTGTATATAATGCTGCAATGAACATGGGGTTGCATATATCTCTTCAAACTAGTGGTTTTGGTTTTCAGGTAAATACTCAGAAGTGGAATCACAGGATCCTATGGAATTTGTATGTTCAACATTTTGAAGAATTTCCATACTGATTTCCTTAATAGCTGCATCAATTTACCCTCCCATCAACAGGGAACAAGGATTCTTCTCTCCACATAAGCTCCAACACTTGTTTCTAATCTTTTGGATAATAACCATTTTCAGTGTTTTGATGTGATATGACATTGTTGTTTTGATTTGCATTTCCCTAATAATAAGAGATGATAAATATCTTTTCATTGTGTCTGTTGGCCATCTATATATCTTCTTTAGAGTAATGTCTATTTAGATCCTCTGCCTATTTTTTGATTGGACTGTTTGTTTTTTGTTGTTGAGTTTTATGAGTTCTTTATATATTTTGGATATTACCTCCTTGTTGGACATGTAATGTGGAAATGTGTCTCCCATTCACTAGGATGACTTTTCATTTCGATCATAGTTTCTTGAGCTGTGCTAAGCTTTTCAGTATGATTTATTTTGGATTTTGCGTCCCTTGCCATTGAATTCGAGTCCCCAAAGATATCTCTCAGGCTGATGTTGAAGAGCATATTGCTTATGTTTTCTTCTAAGTATTTTAGGATTTCGGATCTTACAAGCAAGTCATTAATCCATTTTAAATTAATGTTTGTTTCTAGCATTAGTGGTCTAATTTTATTCTTTTGCATGTGACTGACCAGTTTCTCCACCATTACTGAAGAGACTGTTTTTCCTCCATTATATGCTTTTGGCTCCTTTGTTGTAGTTAGTTGTCCACATATTATGTGTGGGTTTAGTTTTAAGCTTTCAATTCTGTTCTATTTGTCTGTGTGTCTGTTGTTTTTGGGTTTTTTTTTCCAGTGCCACACTTTTGGGGTCACTATCACTTGGCCATAAAGTTTGAATTCGGGGGGCATGATAACTTCATTTTCGTTCTCAAAATTGTTTTCACTATTTGGAGCCTTTTGTGGTTCCAAATAAATTTTGTAAATTTTTTCTGCTTCTATGAAGAATGCTGTTAGGATGTTGGGATTTTGATGAGAATTGCATTGAATGTGTATATTGCTTTAGATAATATAGTAATTTTACCGATGTTAATTCTTCAAATCCATAAGCATGGATTTTTTTATTTTTTTTTATTTTTTTTTTAGGAAAGGTACAGGTAGGAATTAAGGCAGTCAGGAAGAGAGAGGAGAAAGAAGCACTTTATTTATCGTACTTAGTTGTTTATCTTGTCCCCTGCCAGTCCCAGGACATGAACCTGGGACCTTGGGATGTATATGACATGCACCCAGTTCCTTCTCCACCATGGTAGCACCAGCATGGAATATCTTTCCATTGCTTTGTGTATTCTTCTATTCCTTTAAATAATGTCTTACAGTATTCAGTATACAGGTGTTTTACATCTTTGGTTAAATTTATTCCAAAGTATTTAATTATTTTCTGATGAGAGCGTAAATGGGATTATTTACCTGCATTCTCTTTCTGCTTGCTTATTATTTGCATATAGAAATGCAACAGATTTTTGTTTATTTTATAGGCTGCCACTTCATTTTATTTGTTCATTATTTCTAATAGCTTCTTACTGGAGTCTCGGATTGTCTATGTTTATTATCATGTCACTTACAAATGGTTTTTACTTCTTCCTCTCCAGTCTAGAGACCTTGCATTTCCTTTTCTTGTCTAATTGCTTTTGCTAAGACTATTAACAATATATTAAATAACTGTGTTGAGAGACATCCTTATTTTTTTTCTGATCTTAGAAGAAAAACTTACCATTTTTCACCATTAAATGTGGTATTGGCTGTGCGTTTGTCATATATGGCCTTTATTATGCTGAAATATACACATTTTGTTGAAGTTTTTTTTATTATTCTAAATGGATGTTGATTCATCAAATTCAAAAAACAGAATATGCTTTTTTTTTTAATTCTGTTAAGATAATCATATAATTTTTGTCTATCCTTTTGTTGATGTGGCATATCACATCAATTGATTTGAGTGTGTTGAGCCATACTTGTGTTCCTGGATTGAATCACTTGACTATGGTATGTAATTCTTTTAATATATTGTTGAATTTGGTCTGCTACTATTTTGTTGAGGATTTTTGCACATATGTTAATCAGAGATATTGGTTTATAGTTTTCTTTTTTTGTGATGTCCTTTTCTAGTTTTGGAATCCGGGTAATGTTGGCTTTAAAAAATGTGTTTGGATGTTTTCCCTCCTTTTCAATTTTTTGGGAAGAGTTTGAGAAATATCAGGATCAATTCTTTCAAAAAATATTGATTAAGGTAACTTAGCTTTACAAAATGATATAAACCCAAATGTGCAGTTTTCCCCATTCCTCAAATATATATCAATACACCCTGTCCACCACCAAGTTACCAAGAGTTCATCATCCTTGTGTATTAATCCTTTTTTGAATGTTTAAAAGAATTCACTGTTGAAGCCATCTGATCCTGGGCTTTTGTTTTTTGGTAGACTTTTTATTATTGTGTCAATTTCCTTACTTGTGATAGGTATGTTCAGATTTCTGTCTTCCTGATTCAGTCTTGAAATGTTGTATGTTCCTAAGAACTTGTCCATTTCTTCTAGATTGTTTAATTTGTTGCCACATAGTGGCATAGTTCATAATACTCTTTTCTAATCCTTTGTATTTCTACAGTATCTGTTGTAACTTTTCCTCATTCAGTCATTTCCTCATTCATTCTTTTCCTCATTCATTTCTTTTCACTCTTACTCTTTGTGGGTCCAGCTAAAGATTTGTATATTTTGTTTATCTTTTAAAAGAACCAGCCTTGGTTTTGTTAATCTTTTGAATTATCTTTTTGATTTCTATCGTCTTTCTTTCCTTTTTTTTTTTTTTATTTTTTGTTTAGAATTATTTATTTAGAGGGAGAAGGCAGGTAGAAATGAAGGCAAGTAGGCAGATAGGCAGGCAGGAAGACAGAGAAGGAAGATGTATGTATTCATTCATTTAGTTGTTCATGTTGGTTGCTTCCTCCTTCTCACCCCATTCCTGGGCCATGAATCTGGGTTCTTGGGTTTTACATGGACTATACCATCTAGAACCACAGACTTAATCACTGAGCCACTAAGGGGCACCTATTGCCTTTATTTCTGCTCTACTTTTTATTTTGACCTTCCTTCCACTGACTTTTGACTTCATTTTTTCTTCTTTTTCTAGTTCCTTAAAGTGCAAATTGAAAACATTTATTTGTGAATCTTCTTGTCTCCTGAGTTAGGCCTATATTAATATAAACTTAACAACTTTTATTATTAATTCTTCTGTATCCCACAAGCTCTAAAAAGTCATGTGTTCATTTTCGTTTATCTCCAGGTATTATTTTTTTCCCCTTTATTTTCTCATTGACCCAATAGCTGTTCAGTAGCATGTTGCTTAGTCTTCACATTATTTGTTGTTTTCCTCTCTCTTCTTTTGGTTGATTTTTAGTTTCATGCCACTGTGATCTGAAAAGACGTTTATATGACTTCAATCTTTGTAATTTATTGGGACTTGTTTTGTGACCCAACACACAGTATATCATGAGAATACCCCATGAGCACATGAAAATAGTATATATTTTGTTGTCTTTGGGTGGAATTTTCTATAAATATCTTTTAAGTCCATCTTACCGAATTTGTCATTTAAGAACATTGTTTCCTTGTTGATTTCCATCTGGACGATTTATTACTATAAGTGGATGTTAAAGTGCCTCATGATTATTGTGCAGATGTCAATGTCTCCTTTAGGTTTGTTAATATTTGCTTTATATATTTTGGCGTACCTATGTCAGACATATTCATTATAGATTATTAGTATATGTTGTATTGATCCCTTTATGATTATATAATGTCTCTTGTTAATTTGTTGACTGAAAACTATTTTATTTGACATAAGTGTTGTAGTTCCTGCCTTAAAATTTTTTCCACTGGCTTGGAGTACTATTGCCATTCTTTCAATTAAGTTTATATCCGTCAAAATATATCGAGATGTCATGTTTTCACTTATTTCAAAATATTTTCTAATTCCCCTAGTGATTTCTTTTTCAATGATGCACTATTTAGAAATATGTTGTTTAATTCCCAAATACTTGACACTTCCCAAATATCTTTTTCTTATTGATTTCTGATTGAATTCCATTATGGTACTTAATTCCATTATCCTGTATAATTGTAATGATTTTTAATTTATTGAGACATAAGATATGCATAGCACAGTTTAATACAGCAAACAATAAATGCATGAGGCACCCTCTGGTGGAGCACTAGCGTGGTCCACTGCTCTTGGCCAGCACCATCCACTTGTGTCCCAAGGACCTGGGTTTGCATCCTGGGACTGGGGAGAACAACCAAGATGAACAACTAAGTAAAAATAAATAATGAAACAAAATGTTTCTCCCTCCTGTCTTCCTGCCTGCCTGCTTCTGCTTGCCTGTATTCCTGCCTACATCTTTCCTTTAAAAAATAAAGTAAAATAAAAAAACATGATACTCCTACTGTTTTTCTTTTTTCACAAAATTCTTGAAAATGCAGCAATGACTTTTGTGATCATTTTTTTGTGCCTGCTCCAGTCTATCACTGTGCCAATTTCTTCCTCCTCTCATTGTTTTCAAATAAGTAAACTGCTTTGCTTTAACAGCCTGACATTTAATTTCTTTTCTCTTTTATTCAGGGAGATGGGGGAGGGAAGATTGGGGTGTATTGTTGTTCTCCATTCTGAGTTCCTCTGACCAGGTGAAAGCCTGACTTTAGGTAAACAATTGGCACTTGAGAGAGCTTTGTTTTTATTTTTAAAGGAAAGGTGCAAGCAGAGATGAAGGTGAGCAGGTAGACAAGTAGGAGGAGAGAGGAGGAAGAAGCCCTTTATTTTTATTTAGTTGTTCACATTCGTTTTTCCCCCTGGACTGGGATGAGAACCCAGGTCTTTAGGATGTACATGAACAGTACTCCTCTGGAGGTGGCTGACCTAGCTGCTACTCCACCAGGGTGCACCTAAAGAGTTTTCCTGAGAGAATTCTCTGCGAGGGAGGAGGATTGAAGGCTGTGCTAGAGCCTGCCTGGATGTTCTCATCAGCACACTGCTGCCTTGGGACAATTATTTTCTTCATATTCAGGGACAGATTGAGTGAGAAACAGAATGGGCTACATTACTGCTAGTTTGTAGGAAGTAAGATAGAAGAGAAAAAAAGCTCTGTTCATCCCCATCCTGCCTTTTTTTTTTTTTTTTTTTTTTTCCTTTCCTGCTGTCACCATCACATTCCTTGATGTCATTCCTCCATTGTGAGCCGACAGGCCCTCTCAGGCCCAGTGGACAGCCCTAAGTAAGCAGGGGAGGTGGGGCTGTGGAGGAGGGGCAGCAGTGATCACTGACACCTTGGAGTTGGGCTGGGTCTGCGTAGGGCCCCAGAGATGTTCCCCAGCCCATTTTTCCCAAGAACCAATGAGCAACATTAGGGGCCTCCCACCTGAGGTCAAGGAACAAAGCCCTGGAGTGGAACTTGGGGTGGAAGATGGCCTTCTTTGTCAACTGATTCATTCTCCAGAATTCAACTTATTTTCCGATTCAGTGGTGTTTGAAAGCAACTTTATCCAGGTACCCTTGTGCAACTCAGGGTCCCTCCCTCTCCAAAATCTGTTCCCAAGGGCTGGTCTAAAAAAAGGCGCTGGCATTCAAACACTCTGTAGTAGGAGAAAACAGCCAGTATATCCAGAGAAAACATAGAACCTGGCTTCCAAATGTATCTGTTTGTGCCTACATCGTCCAGGAGTTCGCTGCAGTCACAGGCTTTAAGGAACTAGAGTTACACCCTGAGAAAGGAGAAAGCAGGAGCTCTCTCCAGGGTCCATAGGCACTCCCTCGCCACAGGCCACTTGTCTAGGCAGGCTGCTAAGAGGGAATGAAGGTTTCTGTCAGAAGCCCTGCTCTGAAATCCAACCTCCTCTCTCCGGGATGAAATAAGCTTGTTCTCAAGCAAGGTCCCTGGATAAATTGCCCAGATTCTACCATCCCCCGAAGACTGGTGATATGACTGATGGAAGTGAGTATTTGTGGCCAGGGAAGCATGGAGTGACTGGGAGTATATTTCAAATGTATGACATCTTCCCAAGGCGCTGGTCACCTCTCTGTAGTGGTCTGCTGGAACCTGTGCACCTGCACTCCCTCATAGATGTGGCTTAACAGCCAGTCAGCAAGCACACATTAAACACCGACTGTATGCAGGGCAGGGCATGCAAAGGGAGATCGGATCGTGCCCCGGCCAAGAAACTTATGAATTTGTTTAAAGGGCATGTTATCAAATGGTAGATATTAAGAAAGCTCAGGTGGTTTGGGCCAGTGAACGAACCCCTAAAGAATGAGCACAGAGATGGAGCAGCAGAGTCCGGAGCACACTCTCTGGACCTCGAGAGTTGAAGAAGTGCTCCCAAAAGCCAGGGTCCTAATGTTCTTTGAGGCACTGCTGAGGCTTTGATAAATAGAAGAGAGAGGAGAACATTCCAGGCAGAGGGATTCCAAGCACCCAGGTGAAGGCTGGAGACAGGGAAGCACAGGGAGGCTCTAGAGTTAACTATTTGAAGGAGTGGAAAGGCAGTGAGGAGGTACAGGAGAGATGGGAATATTCTGAGGTGGGTATTGGGCTTAATTTGGGGGCTTCTCCACAGAGCAATGAGCTTCTCTCCAAAGAAGTCCCTCTGATTTTATAGGGCTGGTTCATAACCCCAGGAGCATTCTTTTTTTTCTTTCTCTCTCCTTTTTTTTAAGGAAAGATTCAAGCAGGAATGAAGGTAAGTAGGCAGGCAGGAATAGACAGGAGGAAAAAGCACTTTATTTTTATTCAGTTGTTCACATTGGTTATTCTCCCTGGCCCAGCATGGTGAATCCGGGACCTTGCGAGGTATGTGGGACTGCACCCAGAGTGTAGTAGACCGGTAGACCACCAGGGCGCGCCCTCCTAAGGCATTCTTCCACTGTGGAGAAGGCACAGTAACATGGGAAATGCAGGCTCTAGCCCTTTCTGTTTGGGTGTGATGGTGGGGCAGTAGGTTTATCCTCTTGACATAATCTCTTTGATCTCATGTTAAAACTTTAGATTCTCTGATGGACACAGGCTCAGGCAGCAGAAACTCAGCCTGTGCCAGGGCCGGGGCAAGTCTCCCCATGGCAGAAGCTAAGTTCACTGGAAATGTTCCAACCCACGGAATTATACGGCTCCCTCTCTTGCGTCTCCTCAGCATCCCCATCGCCACTATCGCCCCCAAGCAGCATCACCCACATTTACTTATTACTCACTCTCCAGGTGTGTGGTTTTCTTGAGGAACTTGGCTTCCTTTTATTTACCTCTATTTTGTGGTTTTTAGTGGATATGAATTTCAATCTATAAGAATTGCTCTTAGAGATGTCTTTTTTTTTCCTCCAAAATTCAATTTTCTTAGAACACCATCTGGTCTACTTAAATGGCAGTTGTTTCTGGGGCTTTCCCCTTGTCCCCAGCTCCGCCAGGAGCTGTGAGTGGTCTCTATGGTCTTACAAAGTCTTACACTGGCAGAAGGCCCTCTGTTCTTGGGAACACAGGGGTCACCCCTCACATGTTTCTTAATATGGTACCTGTGGTCCCTAGAGGCCACAGTGTTGGTGCTTCCCTGGACCATGAGGTGGGGGTGTCTCTGACGAAACATGGACCTCTGATCATGCTTCCATCACCCCGTCCTGCCACAGCCCCGGGCGCTGCAAGAAAACAGTCCTCATTGTGTTCCATACCTAGGACACGGCAGGTCATCTCTCATCTTGGGGGACACTCCCCAAAGTTCCCTCCCTCAAGCTGGGCTGCCTAGGGTATCCCTATTCAACAGCATGAAAGGGGCAACAAAGGTTCCTGCTGCCGATGAACTTAAGTCTATTTGGGGAGACCCGTAAAAAGGATGGATGGTCCTGCTCAGTGTCTGCGAGACACAAGTGCTCCACAGCGACCATTATTTTTAGTGCCACTTTCTAGTACCTGTATCCTCCCACCCTTGTCTTCTGCTCCTCTTTGACCCTGTCCTTGGGGTTAACATCTAGGTTGCCAAGCCCGGGAACTGGATGGCTGTCTGTGAAGGGCCCGCAACCATGATCCTCGGGGTGACGTCCTCAGTGCCCTCTCTGCCACTCCCCAACGTCCTCCTGATGGCTAATGTCACCTGGCCCCAGGGTCAGCTTTCCACCTGGGGCACACCTGGCTGTGCTCCCATCATCACCCTCAGCAGGTAAAGAAAGGTTTGGGGATAGGTGGGATGAGTGACTGCATTGTTTTGCAGTTGGATTTTAGAAAAACAGAAAAGATCCATGTTCTTTAGGGTGTAAGCTATGCAGGATCTATTCATTCATTAAAAAATATGTAGTTAGTACCTATATGTGCTCAGTACTGTGCAGGTGCTGCGGATAGAACATCAGACCGTGTCTCGAGCCTACTTTTTGAAGACTTTGGCTTCATTTTCTTTACTTCTATTTTGCCAATAGATTGGGTGGGGAGGGATCCAAAAACAAAGGTAAGGGACATGAAAGTCAAATGGGATTATGAGGTGTTGGAAGTGGGGGGAACTCGATGTTTAGAAGACACCCATCCTTCTCGTTACTTGTTCAACACTTTATTTGCTCACTAGGAGAAAGAGGAATGGAGTCAGGAAAACTTAATTCCTGTTCCTACTTAAGAAGATCTCAACTTGGGGAAATCACTTAGCTTCTCTGAGTCTGTTTCACAATCCATGAGATGGAATTCATGAGACAGATCTTTCCTCATCAAAGTTATTGTAAGAATTGAATGAGATGCTATAGCCTCAGCCATTGTTACTGATGTGACAGATTCCTAACTAAGGCCCTGGAAATCAGAAGAGAGTCAGTCTCAGGACCCATTCCCTCTCTCACGCCCCGAGTTCTATCCCTCGAACACCCCCACCCCCAGGTAGAGGTAGTGTGAGGTTGGGCCCAGCTCTAGGTAGGCACCAGCATGGCCGATTTCTCTGCTACGGGAATTTCCTGATTGTGTCCAGGATTCTCCCCCTGAAGTATGTAGAGCTACGAATCTGTGACCGGCTCCAACGCATCCTGAGAGTTAGGACAGTGACTGAAAAGATCTATTACCTAAGGCTCCATGAAAAACACCCAGCGGCCGTATTTCAATTCTGGATCCGTTTGGTGAAAATTCTGCAGAAAGGTCTGTCCATCACCACCAAAGACCCGAGAATCCAATTCACTCACTGCCTGGTGCCCAAGAGGCCCAGCGTCTCCACGGAAACAACAGTAAGTCGGGTCTCCCTCCAAGACCTGTGGTGTTGGGGTGCAGGCGCATCACCAGGGAAGACTGCCTGGTGTTAACGTCCAGCGTGAGAGGAGCAGCAGACTCACCTTCAAGGGTCAATGACAGGGACACAGCACATCGATGTCTACAAACAGACCGCAGTTTAGTTTTCCTAAAACAGACCTATGTTCACTTGAAATTGTATTCTGTGGGGGTTTTGGCCTTTTTTCCACAGTGATATAAAGGAATAATGCTCACTGAAGAAAATCAGAAAAGCACAGAACAATCACCCCACTTTTCCCAGCCCCCAGCAATCCCAGGGAACCTTCTGGCATACTGCCTTCTAGACTTCATTTCCTTTTAAATGAACTCTTCATTGACATTTTTGAGGACATTAAATATATATATACATTCCATTTTCCTATTAAAGTGATAGCATAAGCATCTTCCATGTCTTTTAAAAGCTCTTCCTACATATCATTTTGAGAATGTCTTACTATTCAGTTGTATGAATTAAAGTTTAACCATTCTCCTCATATTATACCTTTAGAGATTTTTCTAGTTTTTCTTTATTGTAAATAATACTAACACAAGCATTTATATGCATGTCCACATTTCTGACTGACTTTGCAGGATAGACGGTTAGAGTAGAATTCAAAAGGTCTGAACAGTTTTAAGGCTCCTGATAATGTGGCGCCAGATTATTTGTACAAGGTTCATACCAAATTATATTCTCTCCAACAACCTCCGAGTCTTGGTATCATTACATCCTTATCACAACTAAGAAGTAAACATTTGAGTAATATTTCTGACACGGCAGGTAAAAAGTGGCATCTCGGATTTTCAATGCACTGTTACTTGTTTTTCTTCTTGTATTCTCTGTTGTGTTCTTTTGACAGCCTTGTGCTTTTCTAAATGAACTTGTGAGATAGAACATTTTATCCATTTTTACTCTCAATCACAAGTTCATACAAATATTTGTTCCTACCATTAATGTACTTATTTAGTCTTTTCTTTTGACACGCAGAAGGCTTTCCCAGGACCTGCTAAGTGTAGCGCACAGAAATCTTGATAGAGCAAGTTGCCTAAAACCTTCAGGTTTCAGAAATGAAATCTTTCTTCCTCTCCATTAAGTGGTCTGCTTTAGGTGTGCTATCAGCGACTTTGACTGCTAGCTTTTACAATAAAGCTGCACTGCACTGCTCTGGCTCTTAACATTTCAATGTCATGCTCTGGGAGGAGTAGAGAGAAGAGGTGCTCCTTCAGGAACCGCATTTCGGGTCTGATGATTCTGGGCCTTTATGACTAAGGAACAGTTCCCAGGGCTAGATTGGGGCACTTCAGTGAGTTCCTTTAAGGTTCTGGCTAGAGGAGGCCGAGAACCATCACGGTGAAGACCTGGTCATGTGACTGTGAATTTCTCCACCCAGCCTGAAAGCAGCATCCCGTCATCCTCCCAGCCCAGCAAGAGCTTCATGCTGTTGGCAGCCGAACAGACCAGCGGCAGTTTCTCAAATCTCTCAGAAGGGTTCCAGCTCACAGGAGACAGGTGGGACCTCCATGAGGCATTTTCAGCGTCCCCTCCCAGAGCATAGCATTGTGGGTGGGGTCAGACACCCTCTGCCAACTATCTTGGTTCTTTCTTGTTTATTCTAGACAGTTACAGTGAGCTTCCCCCTCAGTTTTTATTTTAAGCCCATCCTTAAAAATAGGACCTGTGGTGCACCCTGGTGGTCTAGCGGTTCAGTTCACTGGGCATAGTCCAAATACATCCCATGATCCTTGGTTCAAGACTGGGGCCCTGGGAAAACAACCAAGATGAACAGTTAAATCACATAAATAAAGTACTGCTTCCTTCCCTCTTCCTGCCTGCTTGCCTGCTCACTTTCATTGTTGCCTGTTCCTTTCCTCAAAAAAAAAAAAAAAAAAAAAAAAAAGATCTGAATACTCCCTAGGCAAACCCCAGTGGTTTTATATGAAAGGCGTTCATTACAAGGAATGAGAGATGAGTAAATTAATTCAAAGGAGGGTAAGTGAATAAATCAGGTTTAAATATTGGCTATCACCAATCCCAACTCACAAAGAGTCCCTGGGAGTAAGACAATCCTGATTCTCTTTACCTCACCTATCTCTTCTGTAAAATGAACAAAACAGAAACACAAAGGAAAGATCACTGCTGTGTCCAGTATTTTACTAAGTAATGTATTAGATTCTTTCTTCAGTAACGTACAGAAACCCATATTAAGATTGTACCACCAATATGTTGAACAAGGACAACTTGCATAGGGTATCATCAAAATGTAAATTTATTTTTGTCTTTCTTTTATAATTTTTTTCAATGGGAAAATTTTTCCTCTTGTCCCTGAATAAAAGAGTTTCTCTGGGCAGACCCTTAGCAATATGGGTTCCCTCTTAGAAGATTAAAAAGTCCTCTCCTCCTTTTAAGTTGCAAAAGCAGTATCCATTCTGAAATAAAAATATTCAGAACCTGAAAGTTATCAACCCTGGACTGATCACCTCTTCCTTCCCTCGGCCTGGCCCCATGTCAAAACGGCCTTTCATAGTGAGGATGGGATTGCCACGCCTCCTTTCTTTCTTTTTCATAATTTTAAAGCTAACATTTTTTTCTTATTTTTTAAAGGAAAGAAACAGGCAGGAATGAAGGCGATTAGGCAGCAGGCAGGAAGAGAGAAGAAGAAGAAGAAGAAGAAGAAGAAAAAGAG